>JAQFVV010000067.1:3979357-4222879 GCA_028023455.1 Epiperipatus broadwayi | reverse complement strand
TATATATATATATATATATTGTACCCTCACTTCTCGATATATAATATAATTTAAAATATGACTAGCTCAATTAAATTATTATACTTGGCTAAAATATATATATAACTATCTTTAATATATCTTTATAATACTATATCTTATTAGATTTATTATAACTTATCAAAATTAATATAGTTCAATATCATGTACTAATTAAATAAGTATCTACTAAAATCATGAGACTGTGAAGTGAAGTTACAATTGGTAATTGAATTTACATTGAGCCAATGTCTTTCCAAGACACTGTCTCAATGGCATAAGAATACTATTACCTATTTATTATCTCATTACTAACTCTACAGCACTCTTATGACTTTTATAAATGAACTATTTTTAATAATAACAGATAAATAAATCTCAATCTTTTGTTAAAGAAATATAATTAAATAATCTCAGGTTTTTCTAATTATTTTAAAGTAATAATAATTCGTGCAGATAGGAATGATAAGGGATTTAATATCAAACCTAAATACACCTAACTTATTCTAATAACAATAACTAACAATAATAATCTTTAGTGTATATCTTAATCTTATCTATTTTATTATACCATTAATCATTAAGAAAATAAGTAAATCATATACATGTCTTTCATTTCCATATAATATCTTAATTTTAAAATAGATCAAAATCTTATAATTTAACAATTTGTGGCAATAAATAATATTATACTCTTATATTGTGCATTATAATTACTTTGTGACCATTGTAATATTATATGTTAATGTCAATCAATTTATATAAATTATATTAATAAAATATTGTGTTTTTTTCTCAAATAATAAAAATAATAAATTCATATTGTGCAAATATTATGTACATTCAAATTATCTGTTGTCAAATACTGTGGTGTAAAATAATAAATTCGACACATCTTTTAAAACAACTTAACAAATTTATTTACATCAACTTTAATAAATAACTTATTTACACTATTTACAGTTACAGTGGAAAACAAAGAAAATAAAAATAAAAAATAATAATACAAGATTTTTTACACTGTTACTATTTCCATAATCATAAATAGATAATTTATACATTTCTTAAATGTTCTATGATAACATTTAATTAAGTTTATGACTTTAAATTTTAATAAACATCATTTGTCATCAATTAATACAAGAAAAGGTTTTATGTGAAATATCATTCGTGTAGCATATATGTAAATAAACAAACTTTAATAATTAAAATGCTATTTCACTTAAGTCTTACTGCTATTTATATTATAATGTACTAGTATGTATTATATTTACTATTAATATTACTCAAAGATCAATTAATGTATAAACTGATATAACTTTGTAATATAATAACAATTATTGATTATAATTATTTATGTCATTCCGATGTAATGTCATACTACATGTCTTACCAAAATATGCAATACGTATATGTTCTTTTAAAATAACATTTTAAATTATTCAACAATTTCAAATTTTATAAAGTATTATGTTAAATAAAATTCTATGATTCTTTTTATATTTAAACTATTACTCTTCTTTACTTGTTATTCTTATTCCTTCCTAAAAAACTTCTATCTACAAAAGTCATTTTAACCTCATTTAACTTCAGAAAAATAGATGACCAATTAAAAAAAAAAATAATATTTATCCAAAATTTCTTATACCTCATCATCTATATACTATAAACCTTCAATCAAAATATAAATTTCTACATAAAATTAACTTACTTATCTAATAAAAATAAAAAAATAAAATATAGATTTTTATTATATCTCTTACTAACTTGAAAAGAAAAATAAATAACTTACAATAATATAATAAATCTAAATCCTAATATTGTAACAGAAACATTAAAATTTATTCACGAAAAAATCATATAATTATTTCTAGGTTCTCATATTATGTTGTACTAAATTTACATCATCAATTTAAAGTATGCATATTAAAATAAAACTGTTATTACTAATATTGTGCGTGTATATTCTTTAAATATTTATACATTCATTCAACAATCAAATAACATTTGGTTGATCTAAAGAAAACATAGTAAATACATCAAATTATTATTATTACATAATTTTTTACCATAAATGATACTTTAATGTACAGTCCATCACACGATGTCCTCCAGGATTACAGTTTTACAAAATAATTTCACATTTACACTCAACAATTATTCTTTAAAATATTATGTGTTGTATAATTATAAAATAAACTTTATGCAATGAAATGTTATATTAATATTTAGCTTTTTTTAAAAAAATGTAAATGTACCTTTCCTATCTTTAATAAATCAATAATTAATTAAATATTCATGTTAGTTAATAAATAAAAAAACATATTACATAAAATCCAACGGTGTTTTCTTTTCACCCATAATTGTTCTTTTTCCTAGGCACAAATTTTCACCAAACATTACTTCCTTTTCCGGTACATCACATGTTTTTAAAAAGTTTTTATAAAAAATGAAAACGTTCTTTTTTTTAAAAAATAAAGAAAAAGTCAGTTCCACCATAAACAAAATAAAATTAGAATAGTTTATAGGATCCAGATTCATTTCTTTAAAGGAAAATTATTTTAAAGTTATTATTTTTAGTATTAGTCAATAGTTTATAAAGTTCTTATTTAATTATTTTAAAATTGACTTGGATATCCACGTATATTTGATTTGCGCATTCCTTAACAAATATTTAGGTAAGATTACTTTTAGATTCTTCTGTACGACCAGCGTTCAGACTTTACTAATATCATAATTTTATTTATAGGTATTTCTTTACCCATTAAATTTCCAATTTATTTGCCTTTTAAAACTGTCAAAATTTAGTATTTTAAACCATAAAGACGTAACAAGGCAAATATTTATACAATTACTGTTAATTATCATATCTTTACCAAGATATTTACTTAAATTTATAATTTACAAATACTTTCTTCATAAAGAAGTATTTCTCATTCTTTTAAATATCTGTTTTATAAAAATTAATTACAATCAGCTTTTAAATTTATACAAGGTCCAACGTATTACTTTTATGCATCTAATAACTCTCCTAGTTAATCCAGCGTCTGTTAACTTTTTAGTATAAAGTCTCCAATACATTTTATCCTTATACAAGGTTTTCATGACTATTTGATAGTAAATTGAGCTTCGATCGAGACGATCAATAGGAAATTATAATTAAAATTAGCACTGCATATTTGTCGGTAAACTTTTATAAATTATTTTAAAACTACTCTCTTATAATTTTAAAAACGATTATGAGAGCGTCTATAATTACTTAGCTATCTCTAATAGCACATTTTACTTTAAAAATTACAATCACAATCCCCTCCGAACAATTGAACCCTGGTTTTATACCGGAATAAACTCCCCACTTGATTGGTAAATTAAACAATCAACTTGCTAGCTTATTTACATATTTTACCAACAAGACAGAATTAAAATAAATAATGACTTATTTAATATTTATTATTTATCACATTATTAAATTCTTAAATTAATCTTTATCATTTATTTAAATCTATTAAACATTTTTTTAAAATGTACTTTCTTTCTTTATTTCACTTTTAACTTTTATAAGATTATTTTTATAAACAAATTAAGTCTATTTTTATTCGTTATTTTTTTTTAAGCAGTATTTTAAAAATCAGATTTAATATTTCACATTAACTATTTTTATTTTTATTTCGTGATAGCCAATATAATATTTATAAATTTTATAACAGAATTTTAAAATAATTTTGCAACTTTACTAAAAAAACTCACAAGCATGTGTGTATGTGTCTAACTAACATCTGTTTTACAACACAGCTACAAACGCTTGTAATAATCTAAAAATAAACTAACAATTTCATTTTTAAAAATAAATATTTTTAAAATAAATAATATCTTCTAACAACTTTTAAAATAATACTTCGATATTATTAAAATTAAATATTAATCTTCTATTATGTACTACTAATAATTAAAATATTTATATTTATTTATTAAATATTAATCTTTATCAACAATAAATATATGCATTTAATTTTAACTTGTCTTTTTTTTTAAAACTTTAACTTTAAACATTTATTTATTAAATTTATTAATGCAGTATTGATTATGGCCAGTTTTCCCAACCATATACTATTATCATCCCTATTGAAACGTCTCTCTCAAACATCAGCACAATTTTCACATATCAAATATTCATAGATTACTTTAATTATACTTTTTAAAAGATTGTTATAAATAAAATTAACATCATACAGCTAAATATATCTTAAATTAAAAATTTTTTTAACAAATTGATACAACAATTTATGGAGACCCATACAAAAGGGCACAATATATATATATATATATATATATATATATATATATATATATATATATATATATATATATATATATATATATATATATATATATATATATATATAATTAAATAACCTAATTTTTACAAACTACCTTCTCAAGATCAATATAAGAAATTAATCAGAAAATATGTGTAGAATTAATACTTTGGATAGTTGAGAGTATCCTCAATAAAGTGTAAAATTTTACCTAGATTTGATAGAAATGTTTGGGTCAATGTAAGTGATAATATAACTAAAGTAATAAAAACTCATAAGTAAATAATTAAATAACTGATTATGTAAATGGAAGAAACAATTACATTAAAAATGGCAATGACTAACAAGTTATTTATAAAGTTAGGAGAATAAAATCTAAAAATACTTGTTTACTAAAGATTTTATTTAAAGTATTACTTTATATGAAACATACATATGAGCAAATAAAAATGTTTAGAGAAAAACTGAAGTACTTAAAGATATTGATTTTAAAAAGAAAGGGAAAAAATTAATTACAAATAAAAGTGCAGAAATGTAGAAGTGCTCAAAGTGATAAATAAAAAGATTTGTTTTGAGAAAATTATTTAAAAAAAAAACTGATTTGGACAATTACTTAGAAAAAATTAAATTATAAAAGATATGTTACAAGGATCTGTAAAAATTATGAGAAAATTAAAATAGAGGTAAAAAGGAAGTTGATTTTACAGAGAACAATCTGCATGTATATTTGAAAATTAAATCAATAATCATAAAAATTTGTAGAATGTGGTTTGTTGGGATGTGAGATATGGTTGAGTTTTTTTATGTTTTATATTCAAGAAAGGTAAGTTATTTAAAATTAGTATTATTAATTACATGGGGAGGGAATTTCTTGCCTTTTAATCTTCATAAAATAATGCTTATTGTTGTATTTATTTATCTTTCAAAATTTTTGTAATTTTTGCCTTCACTCTTTAAGTTGCAAATAACTTCAGAAATAGATGCAAGAAAATGATAAAATGTGAAGCAAAAAATGAATTTAAAAAAGCTTTATTTCATAGCACAGATAATCTTTTTTATATTTTCTATGTACCTATCTTATAATATTACAAATTTTATAAACTAATAGCAATGACATCTTTTGCTTATAGTATTTGATACTCATTGTGACTTTTATGAATTATTGATATTTTGTTGATGCAGTTGTAACTGATATGACATGACAAACATTTATTATTATAAACAATAATCATATTATATGTTTTCTATGTAAATTGAAAAATAAATGACAACATTATGTCACAATTTAAACTTCTAACATAGAATAGTATGACATTTGATTAGACTGCTTGATTGTACTGCCATCTATTAATACATGTATAAAATTGAGACTCTTATTTAAGATATAATTTTATTCTTAAATTGTTTATTAATTCTATATATAAAAATTATACTATCTCCACAGATAATAAGAATGGAGAAGGATTTTATAGTAGTGTTACTGAGATAGAGATAATTATTAATTAAATTCTTACACATTTTGATGTATAACAAAAATACACAAAATAATTAATAGTACAGGAAAGTAAATATAAGTTGTTAACTAATTTAATAGGAAAATAAATTGCTACACTCTCAGAAAGAAAACAAAAGAGTCATTAATATGGAGAAAATATTCAATAATAGAAATATACTTACAAATTAGTGAACATTTCAATTGGTAACCATAAGAATATAATGAGATCTAAAGTAAAAAAAAAGGACAATGAATACTTTTTCTTACAAAATGTTACACTAAAAATATCTTTGTCATGTTTTGAAATGATTAAATTACTAATTTAATTCACTTACCCATTTATTTGTATGTTTGACAGTGAAAATATATTTTATCCATGATTTTTTTCTAAATGTGCTTCATATATATAATAATTTTAACCATAATGTTGAAAATTAAAGTTAGAAAGCTGATCAATATTATCATAAATATATTTCCAAATAAAACAACTATAATACCATCAATGAATGTAAATGTTATGAGAAATATTGTTTGACATAGGATATATGTTGCAAGATATTTAAGAGATTCTAAAAAGTCGAGTTAAAAAGCTGATTAATCACTAATTATAATTTCCACATAAAAAAGTAAAACATAGAAATATTTATTAGTGCATGTTTATGATTCTAAAACTGACTTCACTTGATATTATGAGACAGAATTAGTTCAAATATAATGTCAATGAGAAAACAATTTCATGTGAGAAAGTGGAAATAAAAAAATTATTTAATGGCAAAATTTTGTTTAGTTGTTATAATGCTGCCAGAAAATTAGTTAAGAAAATAAATAATTTCAAGTAAGAAAGTGTAAGCGATTTTGAATAGCATAAGTTTATCTTTCATTATATTTCTAGAAAGACATTTAGACCATTGTTTTAAAAAAAGATATCCAAGCAAGAAAGCACACACAAAAAAAGATGTTTAATAGCACATTTAGCTTTAATCATAATTCCATAAAAACTAGTTGACCATTCATCCAAAAAATAAATAATTTCCAAACAGGAAGTGGAAATTTCGAAATAGTAATTTGTAAGTTTTATTAGGATAAATTTATTTGCATTTTTATTTTATGCTTTTAAAAGTTGAATTCGTTTTCATTAAAATTAAGCTATATAGTATGTATAGCATTTAATTTTATATGAATTTTACATTTATATTTTTGTATTATATATATATTTAAATAGTTATTTTTCTTTAGGTTGTTAGCTTCAAACACTTTTATCTAAATACACATATTTTAACAAAAGTTATAATGAATGGATAATTTAATGAATATCTTCTAAAGCTTATTATATTCATTATAGAAGATGCTATTGAAGTATGTTAACCACAGCGAATTAATTGATAGGTAAATCAAATTTAGAAATTGCTTTTTAGCTAATAAAGATAAATTATTCAATGTCTCTCACAATTATTATTAAAAGAAATCAATAACATTTACTTATATAAAGAAAATAACATAAATGAAAATAATAATAGAGAAAACAATATTTTTTTTTACTTAACGGACATTTTATTTGTACAATATATATATATATTATATTGAAATGGACATATAGTTTTGCTTATCTATTTCAAACATATATAATTTCTTGATCAAAATGTAAAATGAGTTAAACCCTAGAGTGAATGGGATGTTTGTCAGGAATAACAAATTATTTTTTTAAAAACTTAATATCCTAACTAACAATGGTCATACTGAGTATTCAGCCATATTTCATGATTATTGTTCCCATCAAACATGTCTATGGACAATGAAAGTATATCCCTTGCCACCACTGATAATATTATTTTTTTTAAAAAACTGCTATACTACAGCTTAGGGGACTATCTTTAAAAAGATAAACATTTATGGGTTGGATTCAAATCCTGTCCTATCTTTTTAGATGTTATCCCCATTATTTACCACTATTAGTTTAAAAGAAAACTTGCCAATGAGTTACAAGATGTGTGTGTGTGTGTGTGTGATAGCTATATTTACTTAAACTTGAAATGAGAGTGAAAATATGTACATTTATAGTAATATAATCAAAATAACATAAAATTTATTTACAATATTTATAATTTTTAGGGATTAATCCAATAGATAAAAATAAAATAAAATATACGAAACATCGCATGACAAACACAAACTTTCCTGCATCTATTGATTACTAAGGTTTGCACTGGATGGCGATACTGAATGGAAAGTTTACTGCTATTAAAATAAAATATACGTATATATTTACTTAAGTTTATAACCATATCAGCGACAATTCATTTAATTAACTTGAATTTAACTTATGAGTTCCAAATTTACTTCCATACAATACAAAGCTGTCATATGATTATTATTATTTAATTATAAGAATATAAATATAGATTAGAAAAATATGAATTAAGTTATAAAAATATTATCAATTATTGATTAAACAACAATTCACTTTTGTATTATATTGATTTTAGTGTTCACAAAAAAAAAAAAAAAAAATATTATTTTAAGAAGAGATAAAAAAAAAAAGGTTAATACACTCTTAAAAAGAAGATAACATGTTAAAATGTATTAACTACATATTAATATTAACCTTAATATTTGTGATCAATCTTATTATTATTTATTTTATTAAAGGCCTGTTAATTAAAAAAAAAAATCACTTATCATAGCATTATATTTTAATTTAACCTTCATTAATTCTAGGTTCAAGCATTTTTAAAATAAAAGATCCATAACATAGTTGCTTTACTTGATGTATTTGTTGATTTATTCTCTGGGTTACACATTCAAGAATACACAGGAAAAAGTTATGTGTGAGATGTTAGATAATATTTATTTATTCTCCATTGTTAATGCAGGTAACAGGAAGCATGTTTAAAATTGGAATTTGAAGAAGACACCATAATTTTAGCTTTGATCAATGCAAAAATAAATGTTTTTATTCCATGATAATGAGTTGTTCAAGTACAGTGAAGTTTTCTATTTTAGCTTTTTTTAAAACTTGATAAATTATCTCTGTTGTTCAAATCAGGTTATATAAGGCTTTTAAATAGTGGTTTTTATAGTTGAAAATAATCTAGTGATCCTTGGCAGTGAGAACATTACTATTCAGTAAAAATTAAATAAAAAATTTTCTTGTTAAAAGCTTTTTTCTCTCTCACAAAAAATAATAACACAGTATCTTTTTTCAAATTTTTTCTTTACAAAAAAAATTAATAAATAAATAACACATAATCTCCAATTTTTTTCTGTATGAATGCTAAGAATATACGTACTAAATCCAGGAAAGTTTATTTTTATTACGTTAATTTAATTCTTACTATCTTCTTTATATAGAGATATATATATATATATATATATATATATATATATATATATATATATATATATATATAGTGTAGTTGTGTGATCAGATCAGCTTTATTTCTAAAAGATGTCTAAACTAGTACAGTATTACTGTGGTCAAAGAAATGAGATAATAAAATTGTACCCATTTCTCATTACTATATTTACACCTTATTCTAAGTATATATCTATTAATCAACATTGTATTTTTATATACATTACAATAATAACAATATAATAACTGAAATACAGGCTTGTTATATACCTGTGTCTATATATGTAATATATAGGGTATACGAGCACATACTTTCACATGATCCAACACTCCCCACTCCATCTAGTAACACTGATACACTTAAACACATATATGTTGAAAAGATAAATAATCACCAATATATGTATTTCATGCTAAACCAGCAATCATCAGTTGGTCCAGACTATCATATCCACACATATATACTATAAGTGCTCTGTTATATATTAAGATAGACAATATTCTTACTTTAATGGACAGGCTTCAATCTACTCCACACTCCAACTCATCCATCCAATTAAAAATCTGATGATAGAATGCTCAAAGGCCAGCCACCCTGAGGCTGAAATTATTGTCACACCCATGTTGACCTAAGGTAAATCTGAACCCCACATGTACAGGACATAATTCATTTAATACATATGCAAGGATGGGCAGACATCTCTGCAATGTAATAACCGAAACACAGGCTTTTTATATACCTGTGTCATATATGTAATATATAGGGTATATGAGCACAGACTTTCACATGACCCATCACTCTCCACTCCATCTAGTAACACTGATACACTTAAACACATATATGTTGAAAAGATAAATAATCACCAATATACGTATTTCATGTTAAACCAGCAATCATCAGTTGGTCCAGACTATCATCTCCACACATATATACTATAAGTGTTCAGATATATATTAAGGTAGACAATCTTCTTACCTTAATGGACAGGCTTCAATCTACTTCACATTTCAACTCTTCAACCGTCCATTCAATTGAAAATCTGATGATGCGTGTGATAATAATCTCGGCCTCAGAGTGACTGTCCTTTGAGTATTCTATCTTCAGATTTTCAAGTGGATGGACGGTTGAAGAGTTGGAGTAGAGTAGATTGAAGCCTGTCCATAAAGTAAGAAGATTGTCTATTTTAATATGTATCTGAGCACTTATATTATATATGTGTGGAGATGATAGTCTGGACCAATTTATGATTACTGGTTTAGCATGAAATACGTATATTGGTGATTATTTATCTTTTCAACATATATGTGTTTAAATGTATCAGTGTTACTAGATGGAGTGGAGAGTGTTGGGTCATGTGAAAGTCTGTGCTCATATACACTATATATTGCATATATAGACACAGGTATATAACAAGCCTGTGTTTCAGTTATTACATTGTAGAAATGTCTGCCCATCCTTGCATATGTATTAAATGGATTATGTCCTGTACATGTGGGGATCAGATTGACCTTAGGTCAACATGGGTGTGACAATAATCCCGGCTTCAGGATGGCTGTCCTTTGAGAATTCTATCATCAGATTTTCAATTGGATGGACGGTTGAAGAGTTGGAGTGTGGAGTAGATTAAAGCCTGTCCATTAAAGTAAGAAGATTGTTAATATATATCTGAGCACTTATAGTATATATGTGTGGAGATGATAGTCTGGACCAACTGATGATTGCTGGTTTAGCATGAAATACGTATATTGGTGATTATTTATCTTTTCAACATATATGTGTTTAGTATCAGTGTTACTAGATGGAATGGAGAGTGTTGGATCATATGAAAATCTGTGCTCTTATACCCTATATATATAATAATAACAATAATAATAAAAATGCATTTTGCTTTTTTTTGTCTTGGAATATCAGATTAGTATTTGTCTACCAAGAGAATGAATTTTGGCTCACAATTTTGAATGTATAAGGATTAACCAGCCATCTTATGAAATCATGAACCCTATTAGTTAACTCAATTTTAAGCATAATATGCAAACACAACCCAAACACTAAAAATACATATAAATATAAAATCCTTGCTCAAAGAGGAATCTTAGCATATTAGAAGGTCATATAAATATAAAGTAAAGTTAGTGATTGAAGTGCATACTTGAGCCATGCTTCATTAAGACGTAGTGTCTGACTACATTTGCAATACAGTATGATCTATGGTATGCCATGCTTTTATGATTATAGATTTATATAAAAATAAGTAATAATACTTATAAAAATGTAAAATTTTATAAAAGGATAGGTGCAATGCTAGAAAGAAATCTCAACATGAAGTAGCATGAAAACTTCAAGATCTCAAATTAATGCTTGTTATCCTTATCCTATTACCAGCAATGAAGACCCAGTTAACAAAACTGCCTTTTAGACTAAAAAAAATTATAATATTATATTAGTAACAACAATAGCAAAAAAAAAGAAATTCAGTTCAAAGTATTTATATTTCTTCTAAAGTCACTAATTCTTTAAACAAATCCTAAGTCACCCTGAGAGTTGGATTTACTTATCATTCATGTAGGTATAAAGCCTTCTATCTCTCCATATTATGATTTGGAATGATCTGAAAATTTTTCTATCTATCCTTTGATATTCTATAATGATATAGATTACTATTCTTTATGAATTTGACATATATCACTTATATAATAATTGTTGCCAAACATGAGCATCATCCTGTAAGATGCTCAAAATTATAGAAATTTTAACCTCTTCTTCCATCAAGTTAAGACTGAAATATTTTTTCTAAACTATTCAAATACTTCAGCAGACTGACCTTTAAATATTCTAATTTTAAGAATTGATTTTGGTAAATTTCATATTAGAGTTTGAAGATTCATTTCCCATTAATTTTACTACATGTAGCCTTTCTGTATTTTCTTCAGCCTAATCTACATTGTTAGAATGTTCTTATAGGTATTTCTGTATTGTTTCTATTTTTCAATTCAGTCTATTACAGCTCTTTCAAATTATTTGTTTTCTATAGTATAATATTTTATTATTTTCTCATTAGTACATTTTTTATCTTCCACATTTATTTTTAAATCTTTCATCCTTATTGTTAGGTTATCTATATTTTCTCTAATATCTGCTATATTTTTGCTATTACTCTCTTCTATTAGGATATCTATCTTTCCTATCCTTTCTTGTCATTCATCTTGTTTGTCTTTCAATCCATTCAAATCCTCTCTCCAAACTCTACATACAGATTCTATCATATTTTGATTTTCTACTTTCATCTCTTCTCTCACTTCATTTAACCTTATTATCATCTATCAGTTTTCTTCTTTAATTGTATTCATCATTTCTTTTATTTCTATCATACATTTTCATTTGTTTTATTGTATATATTCTCAATTTTTGTGGGCATTCCAGGATCAAATTATACAGCATTTATAAATGTATTACCAAAAAAGTAGAACCCTTAGTGTGACCTTCTCTATTTTCAGCTTCTAACTCTGCTAATTGCTCCATCTCTTACATAACTGGTTTCTCAATATTTAATTCCTTTTCCTTTCCTTAAATTTTGACCTAATAATTATTGAATTATCTGACCTTTATTATTGTTTAAAACTTTTATTGATCATCAAAATTTAATATAGAATATTTTAATTTTTACTTTTTATTCTATTATTCTCAAAAAACTAGAATATAAAATCTATATTTTATGTAAACTTATCACACAAAAAATAATATGAGTCTACACCTTTGTCATGCAACATCTCTAATATAATGTCTTTGCTATCCTCATTATCTTATTTAATTAAACTGTCAATTATCAATCCTTTTGCTTATCTATCTTTACCCTATCTTATACTCTCTTATCATCCAACTATATTTTTATTTACATTGACCCATGCCAAATTTTTTATTCAAATAACTAAACACTGTTAATTATTTTTCTTATATAAGTATTGGATAAACAAATTTTGGCACTAAATGATATATGGTTATCACAAATTGCTTAACACATTAGCTTGCCAAATGAATACTGTTATCTCAAGTAAATTGTATTATTCATACTACAGTTAAGATTCCAAATGAAACTAAATATCTCAAAACTATTGAATATTAAATAGATGTATTTGAGCCTCACATTTAAGCACCTCAAATCAAACACTATTCTCTTGGGTAAATTTTGTTATTCATGCCACACTTGATTGACCAAATGAAATTGGCTTACCTTAGATCTGGAGAGTGGTAAATAAATATATTGAAGCTTCACATGTAAGCGCACCAAAATGAAACTATCATTTTAAGTCTAGATTGATGGATGTATTTAACCCTCAACTTAAGATGGAAAATGAAATGGGCTTACAGTTTTGCTTTTTTTTTCAACCATATATAATTCTTTATCAAAATGTAAAAGGTATTAAACTCTGAAATGAATGGGTGTCAGAAATAACATGTTATTTTTTTAAAAAAACGTAATAGTCAGACTGAGTATTCATCTGTATGTCATGACCATCATTGCCATCAAACACATCTAAGTACAGAGATGATATATTTTTTGCCACTGTAGATGGCATTTATTATTTAAAAAATATTTACCATACTGCAGGTATGGGTGCCACTTCTAAAAAAAAAAAACATTTATAGATTAGATTCTAATTCTTCCCTAGCTTCTTAGATGTTAGACCCTACTTATACCCACTACTAGCTCTAAAAAAACATGGCAGTGTGTTATAATAATATAAATAAAATAACACAAAATTTACTTATTGTATTTATATCTTATGTAATATCAAGGGATGAATCCAATGCATAAATATATATTTGCTCAAGAATGTAACTATATCAGAGACAATTCATTTAATTAGTTTGCTTTTAATTTATGAGCTTCAATATGCTAGCATGCAATACAAAGCTACCATGTTCCCCAATGGATTGTATAATTTTTCAGGGGAGTTAGTATTAACTAGCATATGGGTGATGAAAGAATAATTCATAGATTGAGTTACAAACACAAATTAAGTGGATTAATAAAAAATAACTTGACAATTTACTAACACTGGTTAAACAAAACTGTTGTGTATATATTATACAAAAATATTAAATTTAGTAATAAAACATTTTTAATTGAAATTTAGGTTTAAGTTTAAGGCCTTACACTATTTATAACAATAATATCTTACCATATTAAATATTAGTAATTATACTGCATTGCAAACACTCATTGGTGAAGTTAGAAAAATCATAGTTAAATATCAGGCTTAGTGCTTTTGAGGTTTTTTAACCTTATATTCATATCTTAGTCTTCATATACAAAATAATTTTACTATTAAAAGATCAATCATATTGACCACTTCTTAGAGATAGAGAAATACAAGTCTTTTCTATTAATGGCATGTGGATCATTTATGATGTAGTACACCTCCTTTCTTTTTTTTTGCAGTCATTTCTCTTAGTACACAAAATCTGAGGGTTGGAAGATTCAAACTAGTGACTGGTTGTTTTTTCATGTTCTAAAAGTATTGAAGTGTTGTCACTATTATTTTGAGCTCTCTTGTTTGCATACATATGCTAGGTATCTCTATTATTAACAGTGGCTTTCATTTCACCATAATATTGCAATCTATCTGTGGGCATAAAATCTTCTACACAACTTGAGGTCAGGATAGGATCAATTTTGTCTTTCGAATTATGAATTAGTCTATTTGTGTTGGGGGTGTATAAAAACGAACTTTAAATTCTTTTGACAAAGTTTTTATGAGTTGTTTAGCTACTTTATGGATGTATGAAATTGTTATTTGTGTTTTGTTTTTTGTTACATGGTGTAACAATATATAAATATGTCGTTACATTAATTTAAAATAAAAACTTAAAAGTTCGCAAATAAAAGTAAAAAACTAAACGCTAAAATTAAAATGTTTGTTAAACGTATATACATTCGCACAGATGCCAAACTTTAAAAATATTTTTTTTTTAAAAAACAAATAAATAAGTATTTGAACGTACTTTTTTATAAAAAAAAAAAAAAGTACAAGATTTAAAAATAAAAACAGGTATTAATTAATGTAATCTGTAAATGGAAATGATTGTTTATGAATTATCGAAAACCAAACTGGCCCTTGGGCTCTATTATAATTAAAATGATGTGATGAAAGATAGATAAGAAAATAAAGAGAAATTAGCTTGACCAATGGAAGCACTAAGCCTTGGCTCAGACCCTAACGAAAGTGATGGATTAGTGACGTTTTGTTGATTGAATCCGTGTGGATAATATAATAAGGGAAATACAGTTTTTTCTGACAGTTCCAGCGTTGTGTGTTTGAGAGTTGTGGTAGGATGCACATACCACACTCTCTATTTAAAAAAGAAAAAGGAAAAGACTGGGATACCTTGAACCAGCTATTGCCATCTCCAGAACACTATATTCCAATGGAGGCATCATGGGAATTAAAATCAGAAACCTGGACTCTTCTACCGTAAGCTATATTGACATGAACTCCAAGTTAAAATAATTAAGAACTTTCGTTCAAGTTTATGAACTTCCATCTGATTTTGTTAAGTTTAAAATCAAATTAATAATGTTTAATTTTATATGTTTTCCGATTGATAAAAATCATTTCCATTTTTTTTTTATTGTATAAATTGTTTATTGTTTAAATTTTAAATGATGAAATTTAGGTTGGGTATAGACGTTGCATAGATTCGTTAGCGGTTGATTATGTTGTGGTTTTCACAGTCGATTAGAATATATATGTCAACAATATCACTGTGGTGTCTTATGATGAACAGCAAAGGGTCTCCTGTATTCCCTCAGCAATTGACGTTATTGATTGACTTTGTATTTTGATCGGTTGTGTTTAATTTGGAATGTTTTTGACCGTGGAATCTGTGCAGCCGATCTATACTCAATATTTTAAAAACAAATTGTATAAAATAATCTGTGCGAATGTATTTAAATGTTAAATTTAAGTCAGGGGTGAATGGCTATATAGTTTTGTAAAGTTATATTAAGGGAGTGTAATCTTAGGTTATTCATTTCATAGTTGAATTGGTTCAAGGGATTGGATATATTTGTGTAATTGTAGATGTAGTATGAGGTCCGCTACAAGCAGGTTTATAGATATACACCACACACCCTCTGTTTGCATATGGATGGATTTGTAAGACAGCAAGGACCGCAGTCCATTCCTATGGAGTTTTATGTTTATTGTTCTACTCGCCAACAGATGTCACATTCCTGTTGGTGGAGAGACAATGTCTTCTCTAATATACTTACTGATCAGATGTACATTCCTGATGGTATAGTATTTTGTGTTGTCGTATCATGCTACATTGAATACATGAATGTATCAGATGGATTGGCGCAAGTTTGGTTGCGAAATTTGTTGCCTAAGGTTAAATCAGGGAAGAATATTTTCTTTTCAAATGCAGATCTATGTAGTCTATTCATACTTGACTATCTAAATAAAATATTAAACTCGTTGAAACTTAGTTAAATGTAAAATTAAAAGTTAATATAAAAATCTAAAATGTTAAACTTATTCCTCAAAATTTAAATGTTATTTTATATGTGCGTAAATAAATATTTTTATGTGTTAATTTTTGGCAGTGGCTTTTATTTATTGATATTTAAAATATAAATTAAGATATAGATTTTTATCTCTGCGTCTCCGCTGAGCTAATGACATGGGCTAACAATTGGAATATTTAAATAAAGTGGAATCTTAACAGTGTGTATCTGCCTACTCTATAAATTTTTCTAGGTTTAAATGCCTAGATGGTGCCTTGTAGAGCAGATATCATAGTTTGTGGTTAGATTGGATCTTCACTTTCATTTCGATCGTTATAATTGGCGCCCAACATGGGGCCTTACCTCAGAGATTGACCCTGAGAAGGGGAATTGATGATGATGAAATTTTCTATCTTTAATAAATCACGAGAGCATGAGAATTTTAAAAGTGAATCATGCAAATAACATGTTTTTTCTGAAATAAGTACATTCTTGTACTAACGTAAAGTTATAGCCAGATGTTTAATAAACCACCAGTACTTTTGAAAATAAATCATGCTCGTAATATTTTTCCTGAAATTAGTATAAATATATTTGTTGCATTGACGTAGAGTTACAGTTTGAATTTTTGGTCTTAAAGGTACTGCCAGTAAAAAAAAATTGCACATATGTAAATATAAATGCGAGGAATAAAACGTAATAATAAATATAAATCATAATATTTTTTTTTTGAAAAAGTCTTGTTAAATTAAAATCTAATTGTTCAACTTGCCTAAGTAATAGTTAAAGGTAGGAGAAATGAAGCTTGGAAGGGAGGGGGCAGAAATTTAGCTGGAAATAAGGAATCAACATTCAACATTTTTTTTAATCATTATATTGGGTGTAATTACGGTTTTGTCTTGTAAAAAAAAGTTTTGTCTTTTTGAAATTTTTATATATAATCAATTTGTGTAACGTAATTACTAACACTAATAAAGTCTTTTTTTTTTAATGTTTTTTGTTTTTTGAAGAAGTTTACTGATATGTAACAATATATAAATATGTTGTTACATTAATTTAAAATAAAAACTTAAAAGTTTGCAAATAAAAGTAAAAAACTAAACGCTAAAATTAAAATGTTTGTTAAACGTATATACATTCGCACAGATGCCAAACTTTAAAAATATTTTTTTTTAAAAAACAAAAAACATTAAAAAAAAAAGACTTTACTTAGTGTTAGTAATTACGTTACACAAATTGATTATATATCAAAATTTCAAAAAGACAAAACTTTTTTTTTACAAGACAAAACCGTAATTACACACAAATATAATGATTAAAAAAAATGTTGACTGTTGATTCCTTATTTCCAGCTAAATTTCTGCCCCCTCCCTTCCAAGTTTCATTTCTCCTACCTTTAACTATTACTTAGGCAAGTTGAACGATTAGATTTTAATTTAACAAGACTTTTTCAAAAAAAAAAATTATGATTTATATTTATTATTACGTTTTATTCCTCACATTTACATTTAGATATGCGCAATTTTTTTTACTGGCAGTACCTTTAAGACCAAAAATTCAAACTGTAACTCTACGTCAATGCAACAAATATATTTATACTAATTTCAGGAAAAATATTACGAGCATGATTTATTTTCAAAAGTACTAGTGGTTTATTAAACATCTGGCTATAACTTTACATTAGTACAAGAATGTACTTATTTCAGAAAAAACATGTTATTTGCATGATTCACTTTTAAAATTCTCATGCTCTTGTGATTTATTAAAGATAGAAAATTTCATCATCATCAATTCCCCTTCTCAGGGTCAATCTCTGAGGTAAGGCCACACTTGGGATGCCAATTATAACGATCGAAATGAAAGTGAAGATCGAATCTAACCGCAAACTACGATATCTGCTCTACAAGGTGCCATCTAGGCATTTAAACCTAGAAAAATTTATAGAGTAGGCAGATACGCGCTGTTAAGATTCCACTTTATTTAAATATTCTGATCATTAGCCCAAGTCACTAGCTCAGTGGAGACACAGAGATAAAAATCTATATCTTAATTTATATCTTAAATATCAATAAATAAAAGCCACTGCCAGAAATTAACACATAAAAATATTTATTTACGCACATATAAAATAACATTTAAATTTTGAGGAATAAGTTTAACATTTTAGATTTTTATATTAACTTTTAATTTTACATTTAACTAAGTTTCAATGAGTTTAATATTTTATTTAGATAGTCAAGTGTGAATAGACTACATAGATCTGCATTTGAAAAGAAAATATTCTTCCCTGATTTAACCTTAGGCAACAAATTTCGCAACCAAACTGGCACCATTCCATCTGATACATTCATGTATTCAATGTAGCATGATACGACAACACAAAATACTATACTGTCAGGAATGTACATCTGATCAGTAAGTAGATTAAAGAAGACATTGTCTCTCCACCAACAGGAATGTGACATCTGTTGGCGAGTAGAACAATAAACATAAAACTCCATAGGAATGGACTGCGGTCCATTGCCATCTTACAAATCCATCCATAGGCAAACAGAGGGTGTGTGGTGTATATCTATAATCCTGCCCATAGCGGACCTCATACTACATCTACAATTACACAAATATATCCAATCCATTGAACCAATTCAACTACGAAATGAATAACCTAAGATTACCCTCCCTTAATATAACTTTACAAAACTATATAGCCATTCACGCCTGACTTAAATTTAACATTTAAATACGTTTGCACAGATTATTTTATACAATTTGTTTTTAAAATGTTGAGTATAGATTGGCTGACAGATTCCACGGTCAAAAACATTCCAAATTAAACACAACCGATCAAAATACAAAGTCAATCGATAACGTCAATTGCTGAGGGAATACAGGAGACCCTTTGGTGTTCATCATAAGACACCACAGTGATATTGTTGACATATATATTCTAATTGACTGTGAAAACCACAACATAATCAACCGCTAACAAATCTATGCAACGTCTATACCCAACCTAAATTTCATCATTTAAAATTTAAACAATAAACAATTTATACAATAAGAAAAAAATGGAAATGATTTTTATCAATCAGAAAACATATAAAATTAAACATTATTAATTTGATTTTAAACTTAAAAAAGTCAGATGGAAGTTCATAAACTTGAACGAAAGTTCTTAATTATTTTAACTTGGAGTTCATGTCAATATAGCTTACGGTAGAAGAGTCCAGGTTTCTGCTTTTAATTCCCGTGACACCTCCATTGGAAGATAGTGTTCTGGAGATGGCAATAGCTGGTTCAAGGTATCACAGTCTTTTCCTTTTTCTTTTTTAAATAGAGTGTGGTAAGTGCATCCTACCACAACTCTCAAACGCACAATGCTGGAACTGTCAGAAAAAACTGTATTTCCTTTTTTATATTATCCACATGGATTCAATCAACAAAATGTCACTAATCCATCATTTTCGTTAGGGTCTGAGCCAAGGCTTAGTGCTTCCATTGGTCAAGCTAATTTCTCTTTATTTTCTTATCTATCTTTCATCAGATCATTTTAATTATAATAGAGCCCAAGGGCCAGTTTGGTTTTCGATAATTCATAAACAATCATTTCCATTTACAGATTACATTAATTAATACCTGTTTTTATTTTTAAATCTTGTACTTTTTTTTTTTATAAAAAAGTACGTTCAAATACTTATTTATTTGTTTTTTTAAAAAAATATATTTTTAAAGTTTGGCATCTGTGCGAATGTATATACGTTTAACAAACATTTTAATTTTAGCGTTTAGTTTTTTACTTTTATTTGCAAACTTTTAAGTTTTTATTTTAAATTAATGTAACGACATATTTATATATTGTTACAATGGTGAGCAGTTAATATTTTATAAAACTGTTCAATCTGTTTAAATATAGTTTTGTGTTTGAAGCCCACACTGAATGAGTCTTTGATGTATCTTGAAATGTTGGCCTTCTTATCTGTTTCAAATTTACACAAGTCCCAATTTCTATATAAGAATGTGTTAAGACTTCCGAATTTGTGCAAATTTGGTGAGTTAGAGCTTGGATGTGTATAGCCTCTGACTTCAAGTAGTTTGATGATCATTCTATAATTAAGATGTGCTGTTTTTTTGTATTAATAGATCCAGATATTTCAATTCTTGCACTTAATTCTCCCAAGTGGTGTTAAGGGTTAATTTTGTCATTAGCTGCAAGTCATTTTGAATGCATATGATTGTGCATCACTGAGCTGCAATAAACATGTCATCCACATATTTAATGTATATGGTTTTCTGCAGATAATATTCTTTTAATAAGTTTCCAGGTGTCTTCATTAATTGCTCCAAATATAGAAGTTTTCATTGGACACTGGTATTTTGAATGCATATGATTGTGCATCACTGAGCTGCAATACATGTCATCCACATATTGAATGTATATGGTTTTCTGCAGATATTATTCTTTTAATAAGTTTCCAGGTGTCTTCATTAATTGCTCCAAATATAGAAGTTTTCATTGGACACTGGTAATGTTAGAGAGTAGATATAGCAGGATTGGTGATATTATATAAAGTATAATATCAGTAAGTCATAATCATTTATATGGCACTGTCCATTTATTTCTTCATGGTGGATTTATAGTGCACTGGTGGTTTTTGGATTAGTTTTTACATCTGACTGCATTTTCATCTTGTTAATGTGGTTTTTATATTGCCTAGCCACACATTGCTGATAGTTTTCTAGATAATATCTTCATACTGGCTATTATAATAAGTATTAAAAATATTTAAAAAAAGCAAAATATGGCTACCCAATATTACAGTGGAAAATGAGTTTTCATCATTGGTTTCTCTCATCAGCATTAGTATAAACACTGTTTCAAAAGTAGATTGGACTAGAATACAAAGTAATATGGAATCAGAATGAAATACTGGACTTGACTGAAATGCTTAGTTTCTTGTTTCGGACTAATTTACATCTATTTCATGCTTTTAATTAACATGTTTCCATACAACAGGATACATTACTGGAAATTAGTAGATTTAATCTTTCCAAAATGCAGCCTAACACCTCTTAAATTTCAGCATTTTCTGACATTTTCTTTGTCTCACATATCAACATAAAATTTATGATAAAATGATTATTACTTATCAGAAAATAACAAATGTGACTTCATTTGATAGATATTTTTGTTTATAACTGAAATAAATTTTAAATGTTCATACTTTGTTTCTGGAAATATTAAAAAAATGAGATCACAATCAAAACAAAGATGTTACATGCTATCATTTTTAGAAATATTATTTACATTTTATAAAATCAATGAAATATTTTTTAATATTGATTATTTTTAAACATTGAAACGAATAATTATTTATTTTTCTTATATCTAACAAATTATGCTTTAAAAGTTTAATTTTTTTGAATATCTATTGCAAATTGTGATATTTTTTTTAACTTGTAAATATAAAGTAGATTGTTTATGTCAAAGCTAGTCTTCTAATTTGCTTCAGGCCATGTTTACATTAGCTGCTAATATAACATTATATTTTTGAAAATAAAGTATTTCAAGTCAAAATAAGTTATTAATAATTTATATTTCTTGATACCCAAAAAATATAATGTAAATTATTTTTAAAAAAATATTCAAAACCATAATAAATTTGCAAATAAACATGTTTTTGCATCATTGGAAACTTCACTGTCGTAAAACGCTGAATGTTTTACAGCTTTGGCAAAGGACAATGGCTAAACATGTCAGGGCAGGGCTTATATCTATTGTTAAAGCAGGAATCTTGAATTTCACACTTTTTAGCAGAAAATTTTTCGTCAAAAAATTTATTATAATAAAGTATACTGTTTTACATGCATTTTAATGTATAATACTTACGAAAAAATTCACCAGGGGTGAATTGGTTAAAAAACGAAATAATTTGTCTTGATCGAAAGGTGGGTTAAATGTTCTTTTGCAACATGTTTTTTGAAAAACATGCTATGGAAACAAATTTATAAATATATCATGATTTTATACATAATTGAATGAATTATTATGATTTACTAAATAAATGAAAGAAACAATTGTTTTTTCTTCTCTCTTTTAGGAAAAAAGAAAACTAGTTTAATATTTAAATTTAGCTCAAAATATATATATTTTATCAATTGCAAAATTTTATATTGGATTTAGTTTTATAAAACCATGGGAGATTTTATTTAAAACTCAATTCAAAACAGCAAAGGTAAAAATGGTTTAAATGCTTTAGATTTTTATAAACTACACAATTAAACATTCATTCACATATCAAAAACAATCTTTGTCCTCTATAGAGTAATTTATCATTCCCTTGTTTCTAACTTATTAGAAAGTAATTCTATAAAATATTTAATAATATGACTAAATTCACATATTAAATTTTCTTCTGATGTTTTGAGAAGTTTATTCAAGTGACACATATATACGAGCATATATGTAAATGGCAGTTTGTATATTTATTAGTCAGCTCACATGATTTTTTATTAAACCTTTTTTCTGCAGCTTTGTAATATAACCAATCTTAACTGCATCAGATTTGTTATAGTTCTAGCATTAATAGTTGCAGGTATATATGCAATAATTTTATTTATCCATTAATAATAAATTGTTATTTATTTTTATATTATTAATCCATTTAATTATTGATTGTAACTCAATTCAAACATGCTTTTAACAAAATATCCAAAACCTTGAAAGACATCCAGGGATGGTGTTAATACTATGTAATTCATAATGATCATTCATTAAAAAGTTTTTTCAAAAGTTTATAGTTAGAAAGTTTGGTGCCTGAAGTTTTATTCTCTATTTTATTGAAACTAACAAACAAATAAAATACTTGTGGGAGGACTTGTATATATAAATCATCACCACATTGGTTAATATTAGCGTATAAATGAATTGAATCATTATATTTAAATTTTATTAACCATTCATATTTTGCCTGATGTAAATATTTAAGTTAAAATTTACAGTACATATTTAATATATCATTATATATTTTTGTTCCTTCAGTCAAATCTGTTTACCATTGCAAATGTAAATTTTAATTTAGCATTTTTAAAATTTGGAAATTTATTTGCATAATATTTAAATGTTTTGTTTAATTTACATTAAATATTTTTAAAAAAATTGTTACAGAAACCAATTATTACAAAAATGCTTCTACAGTATCAACAGTCTCTGCCATTAAAAAATGCTGAAAAAAAGTGCTTTCAACTACAGAGAAATGCTATTTAAATCATGAAGAAAATGTGATTACAGTTTATAAAGTTATGTTTGAAATGCAATAATTAGTGGGGCATAAAAATAGGTGCTGTAGTAATGTATTTACATTTATTTATGGCTACCATATTATTACATTTATGTTAAGAATGAATAAAAAATGCCCACCTTTCAGGGTGGCTATATTTCTCATGTTTACTATATTTAAAATATTTTGTTTAATTTACATTAAATCTCAAAAAAAAATTGTTAAAACAGCCAATTAAAAAAACACAGAGCTTTACATAGCCCAAGTGCATTCTGATCTTTACAATAAATGCATAAATTGTTATTATTTTATGGTAAGTAACATTATGTGGAATTAGTATAATGTCCCAGTGAGTATTAAGCCATCATTAATAAAAATGCATAAATTGTTTGAGAAAGTTGGTAGAATATATATGTTTATTCATAGCACAGAAATAATCATAAAAGTTTAATAATATTTAAATTCAAATTATTAAGGAAGTCACAGAACATATGCAACATTATTAAATGTCATAGAAAATTATTTTATATGAATTAAAGCATTATTTTAGATTATGATTACTAGAAAACAATGTTTTAATGTGGATAAACATGTGCTCTCCAAATGAACTAACCTACAATTACAATGTATTTATGGAGCATATAACTGTACTAAGAGAAAATAATAATATGATATATGTTTCATGATTAAAAAATGCAATCTGATTTATACAAATATTTTTAGAGATTAGAGAAATATGAAGATTATTTTTTCCAATCATAAAACATACTTGCAAACATTCATTAACCATTACATAAATTTGTGGCATTATGTGTTTTTAACATCATCACCTTTGTATAAAACAACAGTGGCTTTGAAATGGAATCTTAAGAAAAAATTTATGTTCATAAAATGCACAACGGATTTTTTCCAGAAACAGAAGTAATCAGATTTATAACAATTTTTGAAATAAATTTTTATAAGGGTTTTTATGTTTTTTTTTAAAAAACTATTCATTGACATTAAATTGTGATCAATGTTGACTTAAGTAGGTTTCATTATTTCATTTTTAGATAAATGTATTTATCATTTTTCAGATAGTTTATTTGAATAAATGAATACTGTTTTAAATAATCAAAGATCAATTTGTGCCCTTTTAAACTTTGATTACCTATCAGTTATGCTTATAATATAGCTATTGGTAATATTAAAAACATATTATAAGAAATTTTATCTATAATTCTATTATTCATTTCTTAATAAGTAATATATATATATATATATATATATATATATATATATTAATCCATGTTTACATATATATATATATATATATATATATAGGAATCCATGTTTACATATATAAAATGAAAGTCAAGTAATCATACCAAAAATAAGCTTGTAATGAAAAACAAAATAAATAATTACTTACTTATATTAACACAAAAAAGAAAAAAAAAACAATGATCATCATACAATATGTTTTTCATTTTGTAATTGGAAACTATTTTTGATGTATTTCTGCTGATATAACTTAATTCCTATTTAATACATAAATATCTTTACAAGAGTGAACAAATCAACATCCTTGAAAAATACATATTAATATAAATAATTATTTAGTGCTTGTTTACACACCATTTTGCAATTTGATTAACTAATTTGGTACATATATTTAAAAAATTTTTTAAAAATTTTGAAGATATAACATGTATATGAACATATAACCAACCTATTTTATGCCAATTGGAATTTAAGATGTACCTTTAAAAAATTACATAAACTTAAATAATTTACACAGTAAAACAAATACATCATTTGCGTATAGGGTTTTCATATCTATTAAAAAACAAAAACATGGTATATCGAGATAATAATTAATAAAATATATTACATGTGAAAAATAATAATATTTTGATTCAAGATTGTTTTTGAAATGTCTACATTACAAAATATTACAAGTTATAATAAATATTCTTAAATTAATAAAAAAAACTGATTTCTTTCATATATTATGAAAAGTAATTTCTTTAATATAATTTAAATTTCTTTAAAAATACTATTTATCACAAAAAAAAAACAAACAAACAATATTTTATCAAATGCATTAAATGTTGTATTATTAGTCCATGAAATCAAATTGATATTAATTCATCACATACAGGATTATATAAGTGACAATAGTTGTGATGTCTTCCTAGCACAATTGCCAAATTTTATTTTGTGGCTTAATAAATTAGTTATACACACACAATATATATATATATATATATATATATATATATATATATATATATATATATATATATATATATATATATATATTGTAACCTTATAGATTTCTGTAAATTGGCTATTATATATTAAATACTGCCATAATTTTATTAGCTTTATCTTTTTATAATTAAGCAAATATATTTATTGCTGTCATTGTTTATATAGGATAGAATATAATCAATATTGAATTGATATTGATATATGCTTCTTCTATATAATTTAAACTTAAATAGGAATTCTAAATTAAAGGTTTTCAACATTGTTATTAAGTAGAAATTATATATATAAGTATGTGCACAGATAATTGCATATGACCTTATTAATTCTTAGTTTTTTGGTAGGTATATTCATTTTATGAACATTTGTAAACGTATTTTATACTTTCATGAATGGAAATATTATTATATAAAATATAATTAAATTCTAGATTTACGGATCAGCTAATTAAGTAGATAAATATCTGTTGTAATAGTCAAACATTGTTACTTTGGTAAAATCTTAAAAAACTCAAATTTTGTAAATGCTAAAATTGGATAAATAAGCCACAGACCATAATGAAGTCTAGGGGTTATCTATAACTATTAGATAGATACATGGAAATAACCCATGATGGAAACTGATATAGCTGATCAGACAACTTAGTAAACTGTAAATATGATCTCTCTAAAGATTGTTTAGCTTAATTAATGGTTTTATGATGATCCCACCTTGATTATTACACTGTGATTGTGGTTATTATTGTGCTTTGTGTTAGAATATTGTGACAGGATGCATATGATAAGTCCAACATGAGTTGCTGAGAAAAAGACATCAAATCATGTAGAACCATCTCAAAAAAATGTTCTGTACAGTTTTTATGTGAAGTATATGCTACCGAACCTCAATAGTGTCTATTGCTTTGGGGATAAATGAGCCATCAGTTAATGAGTGAAACACCATCAGATGCTGCCCATTGAACAAGAAAATAAATATGTATTAATGAAAATAGTTTCAGCCATCAGGATCAATACAATAGAAACTTTGAACAGAAAATGTCTTAAATGATGCAAAATATTCTGTGGCATGATAATAAATTTTGACAAATTGTTGTCAGCATGTCAGGCATCCATACCATAGAGGGGTTTTTACAATCTTGTGCTTTTAATTCTAGATTTTAAATGTTGTGTGCAATGGTTGTCCTGAAACTTCAAATTGGCTTATTCATTATGCACTTGAAATCTTTGCTATTGCTGACATGAAAATTGTTTTTGAAGATGCTAGCATATGTTTTTCATGAGATAGAGCTGACAGTATGTTAGAATATGTCTTGGTACTAACCACTTGTTCATGTGGTTGTATGGCAGTCATTTTGTTGGTGTTAACAATTTTAAAATGTTATTTAAGAAAAAGCATTTTTAAACTCAAAATTATCTTAGAAAAGATGTGTGGCATAGTTAATTGTTAATAATTGGTTCTATGTATGCCCAATTTACCTAAAATATTCCAGATTTTGAGTCATCTTTTGGGGGTTTAAATCTGGAAATTTTTTCTCGTTGTCTAGCAATACTGAGGTTTACTGCTGCTAATGAAATAATTTTTCTTGCAAATTATCCATTACACATACTGAATTTTTTTATAATTTGAGTGTTATCTAATTAGGTAAAGTTCAGTCTTTATGATGACTTGAAATTTATTTTTTAAAAAAATAATATTATGCAAATTCTTAAGATTTAAAACAGCTCTCAGAATGAACATAGTAACAGGACTAAGATTAACTGCTAAACAACTTCTTCATACTCCTCTTCTTCCTCCCATTCCTCCTCCTCTTCTTCTTCTTCTTATTATTAATGTAATAAAGATTCTAACCATTCATCACATATTATTATAGAATATACAGGTAATATTCTTTTAATATTATCATTGGCAATATTGAATAAGATTGAATGTAATTTACCTTAGGTTTAGGTTGTATAAATGCAAGTAACTGTTAAACTTATACAAAACTTTTCTATATTTCTATTATTAGAAGTTTTATGGGTTCTTAAATTTTAGCCTCCAAGTTAAATGGAGTTAATCATCCTTATTTAGATAAGTAGATCTGTAAGGAATATTTTATGCATCACTTATATATTAATATTAATTTTTCAAATAATATATAATATATAACAATGCCTCCAGATGATCTAGTTATATTTTCTTAGTAGATTATCACTTCTAACACTTAAGCCTGCAAGATGAATCCAGTGAAGAATCTTGAGGCAAAATAAATAAACCCAATTTTGTAAATATCATGTACATATACTAAGTAATAACTGCACTCTACCTTTGAAAAGAGTGAAAACATCTCCAGCATTATTAAGTGAAGCTGACTAATAACTGATTAGTTGTGGAAACAAACTAATTAAGAACAACATAAAGCAGTTATCATTTTTCATTATGATGATGATTATTATCTTCTGGTATTTTGATTGAGGATTATTTTAAAATAATAAATAACCCATTCTTATTTAATGTTAGTGTTTTGCACCACTGTATGATAATATTCTATTCATATCTCAATCTTAAAATTAGATTTAAAAAACTAATATTAACATTTATTAGATTTTTTATTATTATTGTTATTAGTAGTTTTTATCATTTATTTTGTATTTGGTAATAAAACAATTGTTATTTTTTTCATAATTCTCTTTTGTTATTATTAAAAAAACATTGTCACTACATATTATGAGATAAAGGTCACATTTAGGATATAAGATTACACATAAATCTATTTGGATTAAATACATCATTATTGTTATTGATGCTATCTGAAACATAAAAATTATTGGATAAGTTGATGGACACAAAATCCCTTTTACATTGTGATATCCTAAGATGAATAAATACACTTTACATCTATGTATTTATTTTCTTACTTTATATAACCTTGAGATAAATTATTAGTCAACTTCATATTTGAAATTGCTAGCCCTAGTTTAAAATACAGTTTAGGTTATTCTTAATTAGTTCTTTTAATAAGAAACAATATATTTGGAAAGATTTCCATTAAAATATAATGATTAATAGTACAGGTGCTAATATTGAATAACCCTAAAAAAATATTTATTATGTTATTAAATTTGAATCTAGTATTAAAGTATAGAATAGTTTTAGTTTATGTAGAAACATAAAATCTGTGAGATACGTTAGTGATAGTCACACTTCTACATTATTGACACCGTCGCAAACAGTTTTGTGCAGAGCTTTTGGTTTCAATATATATATAACCATTAAAATGTTCGTATTTTTAAATCATGTAATAATTCAAACAAATCTATTCAACACAAATATTCAAATTTTAAATAAAATATATACTTTACTGGAAGTACTTTCGATTGTATCACTGACAATCTTTATCAACCATTAATTAGTACAAATCTATTCAAAACAAAAACTTATATTACCCATCATTCTATTCACTCCAATTTCCCATAATTCTGTTATCTTTATATTAACTGATTGTCTATTCATTAAACCATTTCTAGATATTATCATTGCCTCTTTAATTTTTCATTTTTCATTACATCTTTCAATTTGAATAATTTACATCACTATTATCAAATTTAAAACAATAATTACACACTCTATTATGATCAAAAATAACTGATCGAGTATTAATACCTACTGAAGTTACATTTTCTTTCTGTATACGTTTATACAATATCTTATGATCATTATATCTTTTTTGTAATGTGCACTTTGACTCCCCTATATATTTCATTCCACAACCAAATATCAACATATATATATATAACGTAACTTAATTCAAACTTAGAAATCTCGGTGTTAGGATTATTTAATTTATTATTAGTAAGTGAAATACAGGCGTATTATATCTCTGTATCAATATATGTAATATATAGGGTATATGAGCACAGACTTTCACACAACCCTGACACATACGTTGAAAAGATAAATAATCACCAATTCACATATGTCATGCTAAACCAGCAATCGTCAGTTGATCCAGATTATTATCTCTACACATATATGCAATAAGTGCTTATATATATATATATATATATTAAAATAGCCAATCTTCATATTTTAATGGACATGTTTCTATCCACTCCACACTCCAATTCTTCAACCGTCCATCCAATTGAAAATTTGATGGTGGAATGTTCAAAGGCCACCCTGAGGCCAAGATTCTTATCATACCGATGATGAAGATTGTCTCTCTTAATATATATATATATGAGCACGTATTGCATATATGTGTAGTGATGATAATCTGGACAAACTGATGATTGCTAGTTTAGCATGAAATACGTTATTGGTGATTATTTATCTTTTCGACATATATGTGTTCGGGTGAATCAGTGATATGAGATAGAGTGGTGAGCGGTAGATCGTGTGAAAATCTGTGCTCATATACCCTATATATTAATTTATTATTATTATTATTTTTAATTCGTTATAAATAATTATTTTTAGAGTACTCTATTCAACACTTTTATTTTGGTAAATTTATTCTTAGCTTTTCCATTCTCTTCCAAACCCACATTTTTAAACGCCTCTAATCTTTTATTTTTTCTAACCGCTATATATAATTGTAATTTGTATAATTATTAACCATGCTATCTTGAATATAATTTTATAACTTTGGTTCGACACTTTAAGCACAAAAGAGGGTTAATGACGAGTATAAAAATAAATATAATAATCAACTATGACGCTTTCCATTACTTGTTTTTAAACCAATCTTTAAACTATTTGTGACACAACAGTTTAAAAAATATTACTATATGCTTATGCACTCTTACTTAGACACATATGCAAGTATAAACCTACATATTTATACTAGCTATATAATAATAAACAATTACAAGGAATTAACCAAAAACAAGTTAAGTTAATTAGTTAATGTAATTCTATTAAAATCTGTTTTTAATGATTTGTTATCATTTTTTTTTTAATTATTTAATACACTAATGCTTATTTACAAATAAATATCTTTTTATTTTATTTTAATAAAATATATATTTTTTATAGTATTGTATTCTCTTACTTAATGCAGACAGACAACTTGTGAATAAATTTAACAATATTTTAAAGGTTTATTTTGATTCTGAAAAAGACACATTTTAACAATTGGAAATCAAGAGCAAAAATTATCTTCCTTTCATTTACAGGAGAATTGCGCTACTGGAACAAATTCACATCAAGGAAATAGCAAGTCAAAGGATTCTCACTACTTAAAAGAATGGAACATTGATTTTATGGTAATTTTAAAAACACTTTGATTCGGTGGGATTGCTTTAGTTCTTTTTCCCTCCACTCACTTAGTCTTCAAACGGTATCCGTGGGCACAAAGACGCTGCACATCAATTAATAACTTTAAGATTAGCCAGAGGGCGTTTCCATTTTCCCTCTCGTTTTTAGTAATTGAAACCTAAAAGCGCCTCTAGGTGGCCAATGTTGCAATCTCAACTATTGAGTGCTTGTAAGAGCACTCAACACTTGGCCTAATAATATATCTATTCCCTGTTGGCAAAGTTTAAAATACAACGATCTTTTCGACTAAATAAGAAAAGCATAAAATTGTTTTGCCCTAAATGTTAAATTTGTACTTGCTTTAGCAATAATCGACAAAACATGGGATAAATTTAAATTGTGAAAACGGTAAATGGTTAATATTACCCAATGAGCTCAAAAAAAATTGTAAATTTAAAACTCATTAGTGACTGCAGGAATATTTGAAATTGTGTATCGCTACTTTAAAATGAAAAAAAAACGTCAATATTAATTTGCTTTATTTAAGAAGAGTCAATCATTGTATTTCTTTCGCCAACATTAATAACGTATTAACTAATAGAGAGCTTAACGTAAAAAACAAATCTGAGATTTTATTTATTCATTCCGTTTTTTTTTTTTTTAATAAACAAATTAATTATGTATAAATTGTTTCATGCACATTCTTATTTAAATTGATGATTAGATTGTCTTTTTGCATATATTACTAACTATATTAGTTTGATAAATGCATAATCCATATAGGCGTGTATGTGAATATAGTATTGTATAAATATGATTTAAATGAAGGTAAAAGATAAAACAGCATATTAATAGCATTAGCGAAAACAGTACTTGCCTGATTAGACAAATGCTGGATAGTAAGGCATGTGATTTTTTTTTTTTTTTGTATACTCTCTAGCTAAAATTAGCTTCAACCAATTTATTGACGAATAATTGAATGGATAGCTAAGTTACCTATGAGATGGCATGGCAATTTGAAAAAAAAAAATTCCAGCTGCCCGAATAAAAAAATAATAATACAAGTTTTACCAGAATCTGAATTTTAAGTTTGGGGCATAAAAATCGGAAGTATTCAATCATCAATCTAGGAAGACTTTTTTTATATGATGTTTATATTCATAACAAGTGAGTACTTATATATTATCATCATGATTGATAACTGAGTTAATTGTCATCAAATGGTAAAAGTTTTTTTTTTTTTCACCTTACAAGATTTTTTTTCGCATTAAATAGTGAAGCTATAATTTTACTCTAATTTATAATAGCTTTGCTAAACGCTTTCGAGATTTCATGTTTGAATCTCATACTCTAAGCTTTGCAACTAACGATTGTTATGATTATGCAAATGCATTTGAATTTTTAATTAGTCCATTGTTTAGAGAGAGCAAAACATGCCTCTCTTCTATTAATGGCATTGTTGTCATTTGCTATATAGAAAGCTTCTTTAACTGTTCTTTTGGCGTCATTTTTTTCTGTCCAAATTATTTGGGCAGAACTAGGTTCAACTACATGGCCTGTAGCTGCTTGGTGGTCCCAGAATACTGAAGATCCTTCATTTTTATTTTAACCTTATTGTAGACATACCTATGTCAAAAATAAAAATGAAGGATCTTCAGTATTCTGGGACCACCAAACAACTACAGGCCATGTATTTGAACCTAGTTTTGCCCAAATAATTTGTACAGAAAAAAATGACGCCAAAAAAAAAGTTAAAGAAGCTTTATATATAGCAAATGACATCAATGCCATTAATAGAAGAGAGGCATGTTTTACTCTCTCTAAACAATGGTCTAATTAAAAATTCAAACGCATTTGCATAATCATAACAATTGTTAGTTACAAAGCTATGAGTATGAGATTCAAACATGAAATCTCGAAAGCCTTTAGCAAAGCTATTATAAATTAGAGTAAAATTATAGCTTCACTATTTAATGCAAAAAAAAAAAAGTCGCATACTTATAATAACAATTTTACTAGTGAAGAGAAAAATAATTTAATACAAGTTTGTTTAAAACTAGACAATTTCCCAGTTGTGTTAGATAAAGTGTCTTACATATTAATAATCCATTACTAAAAGTTGTTATTGTCATATCATTAAACCAGTATTTGTGACTACTTGCTTAACAGAATATTGGATATGTTGAACAACTGATACAAATCAACATCTCTTTCAGCAGATTTAATATATAGTGAATTAACTTTTATGATATGCAGCTAAATCTAAACTAATACCAGAGACGTACTGGAATCAATTGAAAAATTTATTGTTCTTTATTTTATCACGCATCGTATTTCCCATAATATTTATTTTACTTATCACATTGTTTAGCTGTATATGTCACTTGTCTCAAAGGATTATTAGATTATCACTTTGATGAAGTTTGACAGATTTATTACTAATCTGTAAAATGTGAGTTTTAATTTAATGTATATTTCATGATTGTAATTATATATGTTAACAATTAAATTAATTTACAACATTCCTGAATTGTACTCCATAATCTTGTATATGTATCTCTGTCTAACAATATAATAAAAATAGTTATAAGGCTTTGGGTTTTTTCTGTTAAACAAAAAAATCTTAAGTTAAAATTATAACTAAAACAAACACATATATGCATATAAGTAACAACCTGTAATTCAAGACAACTGTTAATAATTCCTAATCTTTAAAAATGTTTTCTTAAGATTAATAGACTTAGACCCAAAATATATTGATTAAAAATAGAGCTAAAGAGATTCTTTAGAAGATTATCTTTTTAATCTGTCCATCAATGTTATGAATACTTCTTTTAATGTTAGGACTCACTGGCAATTGATTTTGAAATATGGGTAATTGTAGACTTTACCTATAGTTTCCATTATTGAAGATTTACTTGTTCATTAGAAGAAAACATGACTGCAATGCAGAAAATTTTTGTAAATTTTGAATTTTTGACTACTTTTATTACTAGAGTTTTAAAGACTTTAAATCTCTTCACAAAAAATGATTGCCCAACTTTTTAGGTTTTGAGTTTGAATATGTTTGAAGTATATATATATATATATATATATATATATATATTAGGTGATATTTATATATATATATATATATATATATATATATTAAATATCACCTAATGCTATGCTAGCAATTATAAATAAAATAGAAATTCATATAATACTACAATACTAACCAAAACAACAAAATTTTACTAAAATTCTTTCTCAACCATGAATTCATCTATTAAAAAATAAACCTTTTCAAGTAAAATTCAAGTAAACATACAACATGTTGTATGCTTAGTTGAATTTCACTTGAAAATATCTATTTGTTAATAATTAGATGAACCCATTTTTGTGGAAGAATTTTAGTAAAATTTTGTTATTTCAGTTAGTATTGTATGCAGTATTGTATCAATTTCTATTATATATATATATATATATATATATATAATTTATATATATATATATATATATATATATAATTTAATGTCATCAAATTGATTTTCATTCACAAATAAATCTTCTCAAGATGCCATTACTAAAAATTAATCATGTGACAATAAATATTCTACAGCTTTATATACTCTCCAGTGGTCATCATTACAAATAAACTCATGACAAAATTTAAAAAAAAAATATTTTTATAAAAATTCACATACATATACACCCACTATACAGTTCCTTATTCATCTTTTTCTTTTTTATACCCATTATCTATCATCAAATAAACAACTCCCTTCTTATACTATTAATACATATACATTCATATATACTATAGTTACCTATTTCCTAACATTGACAATTGACTTCCCAATTTTATCAAACTTTTAGCCATATATATATATATATACATCCATTATACATTCTCTTATTCATCTTTTTTCTACTTTATAACTACTATCTATCAACTAACAAATAATTCCTTTCTTGTATTATCAATACATTTACATATATACATACCGCTACATTCTTATATATTTTAGTTTCCAATTATCTAACAGTGATTATTTTCCAGTTTTATCGAACCATTGACTATATTAATGATCTATATATAATGTTTCATAATATTTTCTTTCCTTAAAATTTTTACTATACTTTATTACATTTATATTTGCCTAACAGTTTATTATTTGGAAACAGGGCATATAATATACAAAAAAAAGGTATCTGCATTAATATGGTGAATGGTTCAATGAAATTGTGAGGGTAATGGTCACTGTTAGAAAAATGAAAGCTGTAATATATAAGAATGTCTAGGCATGTATATATGCATATGTATTGATAGTATAAGACAGGAATTGTTTATTAGCTGATAGATAATAGTTATAAGATAGAAAAAAGATGAATAAGGAAATATATATATTAATATGGTCAATGGTCTGATAAAATTGAAAGGAAAACTGTCAATGTTAGAAAATAATTAGCTATATATATATATATATATATATATATATATATATATATATATATACACATATATATATATATATATATATAGAACCTGATTGAAATCCGGTTCAATGGTGTTGTTATTAAACAAAAAAAAAAGAAATTTATTAAGCTTTTAATTTTAATTAAACGTAGAGTTTAAATTTGCAATATTATTTAAAAAGAATGTGTGTATCCAAGTATACACACATTTATATGTAAAACAGATTTTTTAAAAATGTTTATCGATTTATTTTAAAATAGTTTTCATATACTGCCTGTTTTTAAATCCATTTGATTTAAAAACAAGCTGGCTAGCTAATTGCATTCCTGTTGCTTTTATTTTGATTATTGTAAACAATTTTGATAGCGGAGATTTGATTTTTATGTTGTTGCTTTCATTTCAATAAACCCTTGATAGAATTGTTAGATATATTGAGTGAGAGATTAATATTTGCCCTGCCTAAGGTGAAGAAATTGAACAACAAGGAAAGTGTTTCACGGGAAATGGAGCAATGTATAAATAGCCCTGAAAATTTGGAGTGTCAGTTAATTCATTGTTCATTGATAGCCAAGCTGTTTATCAAGTGAGAATTTATATGAGTGCGGACATTTAATTTCTTAAAGGACATCAGCTGTGATTAAATACTTTTGCCTGCAACAAAATGAAAAATACTATACTTGTTACTACCACCCAAATGGCTTGCTAACTCCACAAAAGACGGATTCCTGACTTCCAAGTTTGCTCCAGTAATGCCTTGAACACCTAAAAGAAGCTGGAACCTCTCTACATCTACCTTGCTGCCTAAAGAACCTGAAAATGAACTTAAGTAAAAGTGCACACTCTACGTGAACTTTGTTTTACTGAAAGGTAACTATTTTCGTATTTATTCTTCCCAGGGTAAATTAATTCTCATTAAATCTCCGCTCAATCTAATCATAAATATGTCTTCTTAAATCAATATAGCCTCATATCTAATATTTGCTGTGTTTTCCAATATTTTATAGTGTGTCTTGGAATCTTAGTTTTAAGCTTCCAATTTGCTTTCAGTTTTGTGAGTTTTATAGTTTATGCCTCGCTTTCATAAATGCTTTAGCAGTCTTATATATATATATATATATATATATATATATATATTATGCTTACCTGTAATTATTTAGTATTCCATAATTTGTAATTTTATGCTCTGGGTTGGCCCTAATGCTTAGCCTCCAAAAATCTTTTGGCTGACGACTTATTGTCTAATTTTCGCAGGTGGAGATTTCGTTCCTAATATCTCTAAAGGCGGAGATTAGAATTGTGTTTTTCTTTGTAATTTTGGAAGTCGTCAGCAGGAAGATAAAATTTATCCTTTCTTAAATTACAGGTGGGCAATACTTTTGTTCTGCTAGAGTATTTAAACTTTTGATATTTCGTATTCATGTGCACTCTCCGATAGATTTCTTTTTGTAGTTATTATGTGTGCTTTAAATTTATCAGAGCGTGTACTCAGAATTTGTTTGTAAGTTTTTCTTTTCTTTATTTGCTGGGTCAGATGTAACTGTTTTTCTAATCATTTACTTGTCTCTTATTGGGACCATTAACTATTAATTTTAAAGTTATTTTCGCCAATCATTGGGCTGGAATTCACCAGGTTCAATTGTTTCTTCGTTTCAATTATATTTTTTGATTGTTCTTGAGGTGGATCAATCACCGTTATTTTAAATGTAGTAATTGGTGCAGTTCATACTGATATAAGGACATTCGAGATCTGACCATGCTTAGATCTCGGAAAGCTCATTGACACTGAGTTCTTTGATCTATTTCAGGGGCATTTGGTTTAAATATCATAAAGTGGAAACCAGTGTTTAAGTGAATCCTCTGCTGAACAAAATTTGCTTCCTCCCTTTTAAATTTGGTTATTAGAAGATCAGACAGTCTGTCATAGCTTTGCCTTTAGTATGTCTGGTACACGCCTGAGTTAACCCCCATCTATTGTGTCATAAACTTATATTTAATAATTTATTTTCTCATAATAAAATTTATGAAATATGTTTAAAGTTAATTTGGCTGACGTTTGTCTTTGTGCTTTTATCTCAATTGTCTAAGCAATTTAAGATCTCTTGTTTCTCCCTGAGTCTAGTCAGTGCAAACCATCATCATCATCTATTCTGATCACTGTAAACAAATTTTCCAGACACGTAGTGGTCTAGAGGCGCCCTCTGTTTCAGATAGATTGAGTATCCAGTATAATATATATATATATATATATATATATATATATATATATATATATATATATATATATATATATATATATATATATATTGATAGTATAAGGGAGGAGGTTATTTATTTGATGATAGATAGTAGATATAAGAAAGAAAAAGATAAATAAAAAATGCATAATGGATCTATACAAATGTGTATATTTATAAAAATAGCAATATTTTTTCATTTTTTCATGGGTTTATTTTTAATAATGACCACTAGATAGTGTATAAGGCTGTAGAATGTTTATTGTCACATGAATAATTTTTTAAATGGCATTGTGAAAAGGTTCATTTGTGAATGAAAATTGATTTGATGATATTAAATTAAATTGCATGTAAAGCAGTTGTATATTATTTTGAATAATGTATAATTCGATATATTAAGTATTTAAAACAGTCAAAACTCACTATATATATATATATATATTGCCACACACAGCAAGCTAGAGTAATAAATGGATGCCAGAAGGCTTGTGCATAAAATCACCATCTAGTGCCTACTCATCCAATATTCCCAGACTAGTTTCTGATTTATGTCCTTCATCAGCGAGGAGCCTTGGATCTGAGAGCACTGCATCTAGATCTTAGGATCTAATGCAACCCTCCAGCAACCACCTTTTATCTTCTTTTAACTACAAAACCATGAGTTTTAAATTGAAAACACCTTAATGTTTTCAATACAAGCCCATTAGCTTATATAGTCATATGAATCTGAACCCAGTTCAGTACCCATACATTTTGCTGTCTTTGGTTCTTTAATAACCATAGCCACTACAATCATATTAGGCAGGATTGGTTTTAAGCCAATAAACATCACATGATGATCTCTTATGCTTGTGTATAACTGTTGTTAAAATAGGCAAAACTCACTATATCACAGCAAGCTAGAGTAATCAATGGATGCCAGAAGGCTTGTGCCTCATAGGATAGTGATGGCTATGGTTATTAAAGAATAAAAGACACCAAAATGTATGGGTACTGAACTGGGTCCAGACCCATATGACTATATAAGCTAATGGGCTTGGATTGAAAACATTAAGGTGTTTTCAGTTTAAAACTCATAGTTTTATAGTTAAATGGAGATAAAAGACAGTTGAAAGAGGGTTGCATTAGATCCTAAGATCTAGATGCAGTGCTCTCCTCACTGACGAAGGCCATAAGTCAGAAACGAGTCTGGGGATATTGGATGAGTATGCACTAGATGGGGGATTTTATGCACAAGACTTCTGGCATCCATTGATTACTCTAGCTTGCTGTGTGTGGCAATATATATATATATTGAGTTTTGCCTGTTTTAATATATATATTGAGTTTTGCCTGTTTTAACAATAGTTATACACAAGCATAAGAGGAGATGGTCATGTGATGTTTATTGGCTTAAAACCAATCCTGCCCAATAGGACAGTGGTGGCTATGGTTATTAAAGAACCAAAGACAGCAAAATGTATGGGTACTAAACTGGGTTCAGACCCATATGACTATAAGCTAATGGGCTTGGATTGAAAACATTAAGGTGTTTTCAGTTTAAAACTTATAGTTTTGTACTTAAATGGAGATAAAAAGTTATTGCTGGCGAGTTGCATTAGATCCTAAGATCTAGATGCAGTGCTCTGAGATCCAAGGCTCCTCACTGATGAAGGCCATAAGCCAGAAACTAGTCTGGGGATATTGGATGAGTAGGCACTAGATAAGGATTTTAAGCACAAGCCTTCTGGCATCCATTGATTACTCTAGCTTGCTGTGTGTGGCAGTATATATAATGAGTTCTGCCTGTTTTAACAACAGTTATACACAATCATCATGTGATGTTTATTGGCTTAGTGTTTATAAATTTTGACAAGATTATAGTCATGTAAGTTACAGGAAAATTACTATAAGAAACAATATATATATCTATATATATATATACTATAAGAAACAATATATATATCTATATATCTATATACTGTAATGCTAGTGAGATGTATGCAAACTACATATATCTGTGCTAAATGTTTTATTTTTTTTTAAAGTATAGGATTAAATTTATTTGAAAGATATAAAAATTCTCTCTTTTTTAAATAAAACTCTCTTTGTTTTATAAAGTAAAAATAAGTTAGGGGAATAAATATATAAAATAAATCTTAGTAGAAATTGAAAATAAAAAGATTAATTAATTAATTTGGAATGTTAGTACGATTACTGATTAAATTAATTAAAAGAAAAGCATGTAAACTATCTTATAAAAGTGATAGTAGATTAATCTAAGAAAAAAGTAGATTAACGCAAATGTAAAAATCAATTACATAAAAAAAATGTAAAAATTAAAGTTACGATCAAAATTGAAAATAATGATGAAAAATTAAAACAATAAGAGAGATGGGTATATAAAGTCATTATTTATTCTGGCCTACATTTTGTGATCGAATTATTCTGCTCTTGATTCTGTAAATTATTCTCATCATAATTTTGTGATTGATTCATTATGTTATTCATTGCTCCAGAGAATCAGAAATCTAAGGACAAATAAAACCATTCATTACTGTTGTGGAAAATATTATTGCAGAAGCCACAGAATTAGCAATATACCATGCTAGATCATTTTAGAAGTGTTCAACAGGGGCTTCATACTCCAATGTCCTCCAAAATCAACTATCCCATCTGAACAGTCACTCAAAACTTAAGCCAAAATTGTGAAACATACACTGTCACAAACTCTCTCTCTCTCTCCCATTGTCGAGTTGCAGAATGGAAGACAAGCCCAGAAACTATCTATGGAGACCAAAAGACAATCAGTTGGAAAGTAACACTGATGCAATCCAAAACTAAATGAACTATTTTATCTCAATCTCACAAAAGCCTAAGTAAATATATTTTCTATAATAATGATCTATAGACATGTTATTTTAAATTAAGTGAACTTTAACAAACGACTACCATAATTTTAGCTTGAAAGGAATCATTTATATTTTTTTTATATAAAAAATTCATCATATGATAATCTGTTAAATATATGTGTGTGTATAAATAAATAATGTTTGTTTAGTTATTATTTTGGTATATTTTCTTTCTCTCTTGCCACTGCGTCACAATTAATTTAAGAGTATAGTTATTTTTTATGTGTTAAATAAATGTGCTGGACCCCTGATACAGAGTATGAGCTAGCTTGAAATAATTTCAAGTGCTCGATTGTGTGCCTGTCATTATCAGCATGACTACTATATAACATATGTTTGGCTGGTGCCTGAGTTTGATTCTCAAAATAAATAAAATGCTTTGGATTGAGGGGTTTATTCCAGCAGTCATGGAGTGGGCCACAGTCAGCAAATGTGGTCATGTTAGGCTTTGTATAGCTTGATCTGGTTATGGGTATCATTGATGATTATGCTATGAATGATATTTTACCCTCTGCCTGAAGAGCCAGTCTATTTCCATAGTATTAATGATATAAAGTAATAATAACCAAGAAGCTATGCTTTGAGCATATTAATAAGCTTACTAAAGTTTAGATATTAAATTTAATTATAAACCAGATATTAAAATTTGTTAAAGCTAAAACATATTAAAGTTATATTTTATAAGGTATTTTAAACCTAGTAAGAATAGGAAGGCAAAGTTCAAAGAGGACCCAGTTCAAATGCTGTCCAACTTGGGTGCCGAAGTGCCATAAATTGACCCAGCATAATGAATGTGAAAACAAATAAAATTTGTAATTAAAATTAAAAAAAATAACAATTTGAAACTAAAAGTCAAAATAAACACTAAATTGTGTACTAACAAAAGCCAAATTGGTGAGCAATGTGAGAAGAGAAATAGACTAAAGCAAACAAATTATAATACTAAAAATATAAAATAATTAAGAGTAGGATATGAATTGTACATAAAGAGATGAGGACAAAAAGTGGCCAGAAAGATAAATAAATTTATTATTGGTGGTTGTTTGGTAGTCAGGTGGAAATCAGAGAGGTCTGATGGGGTTTTAGGAATTAGTCAAACACTTTGTTTGATTTAAAAATATTTAAAAAAATAAATAAACCAAATAAAATAAAATTTGCCTGAGAATCAGTAATAATTATAAAACCAAATTTAATGTATACTAGAACCAAAATGGAGTCTCAAAATAAAGAAAAAAAGTAATATAGAGAAATATATAGAAATATTCAATAAACAAATAGATTAATTAATATAGGAAATGATGATAGCCCATCTAGATAAAAGAAAAATATTAGAAAATAGAAAAAAAAAAGATGGACATGAGTATAAAACAGTTAACGAAAAATAGATGAAACTATAAATAAATAGGAAAATAAAAGCATAGTTATGTATGAACATTTAAATGGCTCAAATATTGTGAATCAATTTTTAAAAATAAAAAATAGAAGAGCATGGCTATAGCATACAGTGTCTAGACCAGGTATTATCAGATGAAATAAAAAAAATTAGCAGTGATGTATGTTGATGACATAGTTTTAGCATCAGAAAGTATAGAAGAACACTTCATTAATTTAAAGCAGATATTGCAAGAGTGTAAATGAAAAGGAATCAAAATAATTTTTAAAAAAAAGCCAATTTAATGGGATCTGAGATTGAGGTTTTAGGTCACATAATAAGTGGGAGAGGAATTCAACTGCACCCTGAAAAAATGTCAGCAATTCAGGAATTTTTGGTTTCCAAAAATATAAAACACATGATTGTTTAATCGCTTTTATAATTTTTTTTTTCAACATGGAGCTTCTAATGCAATTGATAAAAAAGGAAAGACGTTGGGTATGAATGGCACAACAAGATAGCAGTTTTCAAAATGTGAAAATGAGATTCTTAAAGGGAAATTATGCTATCATATCCCAATTTTTGCAAACCATTTTTCATACAAACTGACAGTAGTGGAATCAGATTGGGTGCTACCCTTTTTCAAATCCAAGAGTGGGGGGGGGCAGCAGGGTGTCATTTTGGGTATAAGCTATTTATTGAAGAGTCCTGAATTAAATTACACAGTGATGGAAAAGGAAGCTTTAATGATCAAATGGACTTTTTCAAAAATTCTGCCAGTTTTGAATAGGGTCAGAGATGATTGTAATCACAGATCACAAGAACCTCAAATTTTTAAACCATAGTTTCTTGACAAGCATCTGGTTAATAAAGTGGAGACTGTTCCTCCAAAAATTTAATTATAGTGTAAAATAGTGCAAAGGTAGAGGGAATGTAGTGGTGATACATTAAGCTGTTATCTGACTTTTCTGGACCAAGAACATTTAAATTGTAGTGATCTGTGTATTGCCACCATGGAAATAGATAGAAGTAAATTTGTAGAAAATGATTTTCAGGGGTTAAAAAAAGTCAAAGAGAAGACTCTGACAGCTGGAAAATAATAAAATATTTGCATCATTAACCCATAAAAGGAAGCAGAAATAACCCTTTTTGGACAGATAGAAAGGGCTATTGCATAAGAGGTTTTTTTATAGAAGGAAAATAATGTTGAAAATAAACAAAAATCTATAGTTATGCCCATTGCCCTGTGGAAGCAGATGAATGAATATGTTCATCAAAGGTATGGATATTACAGAGCAAGTAAAGTCAAGGGTTGGTTAAAGTCATTGTTTCTATTGGCCAGGGATGTATGCCAGCAATTTGGCCACCATAAACAAATGTGAACTATGCCTTAAAACAAAACCACTCAATGCATCATGCATAGGTCCACTTATACCCATTTACTTTTAATAACTAAATAACTTAGTAGCCATAGATTATTATGGACCATTGCCCCCATTTAATAAATTGAGATATCTGGTAGTAGTTTATGATATTTTTCTAAATGGGTGGCTACATATCCTGTGTTGCAAGCAAATACCAAGCAAACTATATGAGTGTTAGAGCAGTGACATTTTGAAACTGTTGGAATCCCAGATAGAATTACCTCTGATCATGACACTTTTCTAAAGTATGAAAGAAATGGATCAATAAACACAAGGTAAAACATATACTCACATCTATTTGTAACCCACATCCATGTGAGCAGATCATACATGAATTAATGTCATTATTTAGAGTTTATATACATGATAATCACAGAGGATGGGTTAAGGAAATTCCATATTATTAATATGATAAATTGATCAAAATATAAATGCATGGGGTTTGAACCTGTACAGCTTCACTTTGGGAAGAATGTACCATACTCATTTAAAACTAAAGTGCCATTGGAAACATACCCTGTAGATAGAAACAGGAGCACTATCCAAGCATGACTTAAGATAAGGAAGATGGAAGAATGAAGGCAAAGATAACAAGGGAAGGTAAAGGGTACATTTATGATAAGAATTAATCCTGTGAGCCACCCAGAAAAAATGTATATAAAAAGTTCCAGCCCATATATGAGGGAGCACACAAATACAACAACAATGTGTTTATTGTGGTAAAAGGTCAGGAAGAAAAAGGAACTTACAATGTTCAGTTGCTAAAATTGATTAAAAAGAAAAGGAAATTGCCTGATAAAAAATAAGCAAATCAAAATAATCACACAGACCCAATAATTCAAAACTTACTTTAGAGAAAAATAAAGACAAAAATGAAAAGTTAAATATTTAAAATGTCAGAAGTAAAATGGATCAAATTGATGCATTTACCTCTCAAGAAGGGGTATGGTGTAATGCTAGTGATATATATATATATATATATATATATATATATATATATATATATGTACCACAGATATATATATATATATATATATATATCTGTGGTACATGTTTCATAATTTTTTTTTTAAAATGTATGTGATTAAATTTATTTGAAAGATATAAAAACTTTTTTTTAAAGAAAACTCTCTTTGTTTTATAAAGTAAAAATGAGAAAGGGGAATAAATGCTCAAAAATAAATCTTAATAGAAATTGGAAATAAAAAGATCAATTAATTAATTTGGAATGTAGTAAGATTATTGATTGAATTAATCAAAAGAAAAATGTAAAATACTTCATAAAAATGATAGTAAATTAAGAAAAGGTTAGATTAAAGCAAATGTAAAAATCAAATAAAACAAAATGTAAGAATTAATTTAAAAAAAAACAAACATATTAGTTATGATCAAAATTGAAAATAATGATTAGAAATTAAAACAATGAGAGAGAGAGGGAGAGAGAGGGGTATATAAAGTTGCCACCATCTATTGTTAATTCTTTCAGCATTCATTTTGTGATCAAATTTATTCTTCAGTCTGTGAATCATTGCAGTCTTCATTTTGTGATTGATTCATTACATTATTCATTGCTCCAGAGATTCAGAAATCTAAGGACAAATAGAACCGTTTTTGAAAATATTGCAGAAGTCACAGAATTAGCAGTATGGAATGCTAAAACATTAAGTCTTTGACAGGGCTTCTTACTCCAAAGTCCATCAAAATCAACTATCTCACTTGGAATGTTGCTGGAAACTGATGCCAAAATGATAAAAAAGACACTGCTTTAAACTCTCTCACTGTTGAATCACAGAATGGAAGATAAGCCCAGAAACTATCAATGGAGACCAAAAAGCCAATCCATTGGAAGATAACACTCATGCAAGCCAAAATCAAATGAACTGTGTTATTTCAATCTCATGAAAGCCTAGGTAAATATATTTTCCATAATAATGGTCTCTAGATATGTCATTTTAAATGAAATGAACTTTAACAAAGGACTATCATAATTTTAGCCTGAAAGTAATCTTTTATATTATTATATACAATTTATTATATAATATTTTGTTAAATATATATATGTGTATAAATAAATAATGGTTGCTTAATTATTATTTTGGTCTATTCTCTCTTTTTCTTGCCACTGTGTCACCATTAATTTAAGAGTATAATTATTTTTTATGTGTTAAATAAATGTGTTGGACCCCTTATACAGAGTATGAGCTATCTTGGAGTATTTCAAATGCAAGATTGTTTGTCGGCCATCTGAAACATTCTGACTACATAACATTATGGTTGACTAGCATCTGAGTTTGATCCTCAAAACAAATAAAATGCTTTGGATGGCAGGGGTTTATTCCAGCAGTTGAGGTGAGCCATGGTCAGAAATTGTGGTCATGTTATGCTCTGTATAGCTCAATCTGGCCATGGGTATTGTTGATAGTTATGCTATCAATGGCCTTCTCCCCATCAGCTTAAAAGGTCAGTCCTGTTCCCATAGTATTAAAGATATAAAGTAATAATTCCTAACAAGCTGTGTATTGAGCCTAAGAAGAAGCTTATTAAAGTTTAGATATTAAACTTAGTTAAAAACCAGATATTAAAATGTATTAAAGCAAAAGATATTAAAGTTCTATTTTACACCTTGCAAGAATAAGAAGGTAAAACTTCAAGGAGGATTGCGTTCAATATATATATATATATATATATATATATTATAACAGGTATGTTATATAACACACAATAATATAGTGTGTGTGCACAAATATATATTAAGTTGAAATGAAAATTAGAAATAAACACAGATATAAATTTTTGTAGGTATTTTTCTGCACTCACTGGGAATAATAATGAATTTTAAATAAAATTTCATTATGAAATAAATAGTTAAAAAAAGGTCTGATAAATAAATTAATATTGTATGTTGATTTTGAATTTAAAAACAAGCATGATTTATTTTTGAAATCATGCTTGTATACATTCCTTTTATGAAGAGAATACTGATAATTCTGTGTAAAATTAAAAGATCTAACCTTATGGAAATGTATCTATGATTCTGAAGTGTCATTTTAAGAAGTTATTATAATTTTCATTATTTCTCCATTATTGCATCTTTCTGTATGTTAAATAGTAGATGGTTCTTATTTATATACATCAATCCATGCCTATTGTTAGCAAACATTGTGAATTTAAATAATATTAAATTAAAATGAAAACTTAGAAAACAAAGAAATATTGTATGTGATTGGATATAACTATTGCCATTTGAAAATATAATTAAACCACTGTTAAAATAAAGGATATACTGTTTGTTTTATAGCAGATGACTTTGTGATTTATTTGAAATTTATTTATTGATTTATTTAACTTTTTTCAATACAAATATCATTAGGCAATGCTTGAGACTGAGAATTATTTATATGATAATTTTTGTGTTTTGCCAATATTCAATTTTATAATTACATATACAAGCCATCACTAATTGATGCATTGTTTTCCATATAATCCCAATCTGCAAATATAGATTGGATTCAATAAAATTCCATTTGCTTACAATTTATGTTTTGATGAGTAATTAAATTCCAATGGTCATGTTAACCCTGAGAGTAAATCAGTAATGTATCTTATTATTGCTCTTTGGTATTTATACATATTTTATTTACAGCTAGTCAGATAGGTAATATCACAATTGTCAATCAATGGTCAGACCATATTCTACTCATGCTTAAAATCTATCTTCACATACATAGATGCAGATTATAATAATTGCTGCCCAATTCCAGGAAATCATTAATTAAGAGTTTAGCATCACAATCTAGTTTATTACAATTGACATCCAATGATTGGGCTAGTTTATTTTCAATTGCATAACTGCAGTCCATTGCAATTGGTGCCCATTGATCAGGCATTTCATTGCAATATATAAAACAATGAAAATACTGTAATAATATATTTCATGATTAGCTGGTAACACTCATTACCCTAGTATTAATGCCAAACTAAATGCCTAATAGAAAAAAATAATCAAATTATTCCTTTAAACAAACTAATTTTATTAGTTCTTTGGATTAACATGTAATAAAAGTGCCGCATCTAATGAATATTGTTGTGTTAGACAATGCAATTAAAAGAAGGCAGAAAAGAAAAGATATTTTGGGTGCATAGAGACACAATGTAATAAATATTCTTCAGAATCAAATTACACACATTCTCATTAAACATAATTAAGTATGAACTACTAATTATTTTTTTCCATATTCATTTAGTAGACTGAATCATGTCTTAGCAATATGGTGTTCTTAATCACCATGTGTACAATATTTAAAGCTATATCACAAAAATAGTGATCATCATATTATTATTGGTCAGGATCTAGCAAATAAAAGTGTCTAAATAATGGTGATTGCAAACTTTTCCCAATTAACAATCTATTGTTGATTTGTTTAATCATTAAGTAATATAACCTAATGACTTGGATGTGATATAATTTGAGTATAAAACTAAATATTGTTTTGATATTTAATTCATAAGAATTTAGAAAATATTTTTATGGTATAAGTAAATATATAAATGCATGACCAAGCTTTAATTCTTTTAATAAATAATCAATAAAATAATTTAAATAAAACACAAAAAGTGTTACAAAATAATTCCATAGGTAATATTAAAGATTCATATACATAACTAAGTTCTAATATTTAGTTCTTGCAAAAAAACGAGCTCCCTCTTTAATAAGTAAAAATATGAAACGAAATTAACAGTAATCATATTTTTACTTATACATTTCATTATTAGTTTTGTAATGATGCAAATATATTTACAACTATTTACTAAATCACATAATTATTTTAAAAGATGATGGTTAAAAAAAACATCGGACTCTCTTTAATATTGAAATATAACACTATAGTTTTTGATATCTTTCTTTAATCAGCGAATTTCTTCTTATATAGCTATTGAACTAAAAAGATTTTAATATGGAATATTACTTTCATACTTTTATTTTAATAATGAAGTCTGAAATATTATTTCAATGTTCAACAGAAGGACTCCTTTATGTTTTCACTATTTTGATGCTCCACTGTATAATACACATTTTAAAATAAATTTAGCAATGGGTTAATATATTTTGTTTACATCCCCTTTTTATTTTATTAAGCTATATTTGTAATCTTCTTGGTTAGTAAATTTGCTTTTGAAGAAATATTGATTCCAATGATACACAATTTTTTCAGGCATTTCCTTTTCAGAGCACAGTAATTGATGTCCTTTCTTCCAATAAAATTAATTTCTTACTATTTATTTAGTACTGCATTTTCATTGTAACTAGAACCATTGATAAATTAGATAATTTAGCAGATATTTTAAAAAAGAAATTTTAAAAAGGATTACTTCATATTTTTTTTATGTTTTATTTAAAATAATCTTTTTAGACATCTTTCGTTTCTTTTTTTTTTTTTTTTTTCATATGTAAAATTCGTTGACCGGGAAGCAAACCCGGGCCAGCTGTTTGGAAGGTAGCTATGCTAACCACTAGGCCATCAACGCTTGACTAGACATCTTTCGTTTCTGATCTAAAACTAAAACATATCTTCTTTCCAAAACAATCACAATATTGACAAATCATAATTCTTCCTCTTCAGCTAATTAGATGTACAAAAATTAAATTTTTACCTTTCTGCTACATTGCACAGAAAAAAGTGATTAAAAAGCGGAACATTTTAGAGTAGTAATCTATTGAGAGTCAAAATAATGAATAATTATATTAATATTTTATTTTGTTGACGTTTTATTAAAATAATTAATTATAAAATGATTTTAAAAACTTGTTCTTGCATGCACTTATAACATTATCTTTTATAAAAAATACAGACACAATGGACAATCACACTGTTAAGTAATTAACGGTTTAGAAAACAAAGAAAATAACTTGATACAAAAATAATGTATTTACTGAAAATTAGATATAATTAGAAGTGATTTGAACACAGACTGTCAAGTTCCTTTTAGCTATCCACTCCATCTTATATAACCAATACACCTGACCACATATAAATGAAAAAGATAAATGATCTCCAATACATTTATTTCATGCTGAACCAGCACTCATGAGTTGGTCCAGATCATCATCTCTCTCTCTCTCTCTCTCTCTCTCTCACACACACACACACACACACACATATAAGTAATATTCAGTTTATATTAAAATAGCAAATCTTCAAAGTTTAATAAAAAGAATTCAATCTTCTCCACCCCTAACTCTTCAGCCATCCATATTATTGACATTCTGTTGATGGAATGCTCAAAGCCCTTGTTGATGCCAATATTGTTGTCATATTCATGTTGACTTTAAGTCACTCTGACTCCTAATATATAGGACTTTAAAGTGCCCATCTAAATACACTAAAGATGGATAAGCAGAATTCAGATTGAATCTGTAATATTTGAATAAAAGCATTATGTATACACTGAGTTTTAGATGTAATTAGAGGGGATTTGAACCCAGACTTTCAAGATCCCTTCAGATACCTACTTCATCTTATATAATCAAGTGGGTAGCTGAAGGGAGCTTGAAAGTCTGGGTTCAAATCCGCTCTATTTACATCTAATGTTCAGTATATACATTATTCTTGTATTCAAATATTGCAGATTTAGCCTGAATTTTGTCCATTCCTCTTCTGTGTATTTAATTTAAAATATTAAAGTCCTATATATGAGGAATCAGAGTGATTTAAATTCAGCATAAGTATGACAACAATAATAACATCAACAGTGGATTTGAACATTTTATCATAGGATTTTCAATAATATGGATGTATGAAGAGTTGGAAAGTATAGAAGATTGAAGTCTGACCATTAAAGTTTGAAGATTTTCTATCTTAATATAAACTGAATATTACTTATATATTTGTGTGGGCAATGATGATGTGGGACAAATAATGAACACTGGTTCAGCATGAAATATGTATATTGAAGTTCAGTTATCTCCTTTCACATATATGTGGTCATGTGTTTCAGTTATATAAGATGGAGTGGATAGCTGAAGGGGATTTGCAATTATGTGTTCAAATCCCCTCTAAAGAAAATAATTATTAATTTTAGTAGATTATCTATTAATTAGTTATAGCAAAGTGTTAATATATATATATTATAAAATAATTAATACAATAAAACATTATAATTAATTACTAATGGAAATGATATTGTTGATAAAATAAAAAATGAAGCATTATCAAATTGGTGTGCCAGTATAGATCAAGTTATACTGGTGATTCAAAAGGTGCTTTAAAAAGGAGATTCATGAACATGAAGTAATATATATATATATATATATTTATGGAGAGATTTAATCTCTATTGGCTGAAATTTTCTTTCTTGTAATAGGAGTTTTTTTTTTTTTTTTGATTATGTTTTTATTTTGCGTGTGGAAAATGATTTGAGAAAAAAAAATCAAATATATATATACTATAAATATGATGCATAATTCTAATTATAAATTGCTATTAGGAATGAGTCATGTTATAATCTGACTATGTTGTTTATTTATTGATAACTGAAAAATTTCAATGTTTTGTTATGCATTGGAATATGTTAAAGTGCTTGATTCTAGAATGTCATGTATTATAGCAATATTTTTTTTTCCTAGCATGCATTGAAATATACATATTTAGCAACAATCTTTTTCGTGCTCAGAGTCTAGAGTGCCATTTAAACAATAAAAAATGCAAATCAAAAGTAAATATGTAAAAATAACATTAATTAATTTTTGCAGTTTCATACTGTGTACTTGCAAATTTATAAAGTATAAACATACATTTCTGAGTAAAACATATAGCTTGGAAGTCTGAGTTCAAGTCCTTATAATTACATTAAGTTTAGTATAGACAGTAATATTTAAATATTATATATAATATATAATGATTAGTTTTCTTTTTCTTTTTAGCTGACTTTTGGACAAAGTTATGTATGGAGCTAAATACACAATTAAAAAAATAATAATTTTACAGCTAAAAGCTCAAATTAGCAGATAATTGAATTACTGTTTTAATAATAAACCTTATTAACCATAATACAAATATTGTCTGACACTCTAGACAAAGCAGAAATTATACTTCCACCAATATCATTTGTCAATTTTCATTGTACAATTTACATCCATTATAGAATTTGATTTTGTATTAGAGAAAGTATATGTTGAAACATTTATTCAACAAAGCATTATTCAGAATAGAATACACAATTGTATATGACGGTGGTTATAAAATAATAGAAAATTTTACCAATATTATTGAATTAAAAATGTCCTTTCTATTAAATGTTTTATCTGCAAGTTAGTAAAAATCTTTAATGTAATATATATATAGTTGGATCTATAGATATAATACATGTCTTATTTTACAATTCAACAGATAAATATTTAATGCATTGAGTCATCTATGTTACAGCTTCTTAACATAATAAATTATATAAGTACATTAGCTTAATGGCTAATTATTAATATTACAGTTTATAAAACATAGCGCTATACAAAATAAATATCTTATTTACACAAGTGATTACTGCATATTATGTGTTGAATTCGCTTTTGAAAAACTTATATTGTTGTGAAAAATCACTTTCTCATGACCAAGTTTATATTCTATCCAGATAAAAAATTTAGAATTTTTTTTTTGCATTCAAGTCAATCTTAAACAGCAGAAGCATTTCTAACTCAGTTAATTAACTAATTTTAATTAGTCAACAGGTTAATGATTTTTGGCTAAAGGCAAAAAAAAAAAAAAAAAAGAATGACAGACTTTCAAACCCTTCATCATTAATCAATTAGAAAGCCTATTGATTGATGTCTTATTTTTAAATGTTGTTTTGCAGTGGCAATCATATAAATTTTTGCCCTTTCATGGTATATATAAAAGCATTTTTACACTGACTGTATTAAAAAAATTAAATAGAAAGTACAGCTAGGTTTATTGAAAACTGTTGCGATCAGATAATCAAAAAGTGGGTATACATTGTAACTAGTAGATTGCATAGCTTTCCATGCATATAAATATATAATGCCCTTTTAATTGGAAAAAAAAAAAACCCAGACAACAAATCTCTTCGTAATAAGAATCAAACTATCAGAGGATGAAATATATGTGACAATGCCCACTTTTTTTCTGCACCCTTTTTTGTTTATATTGGCGTATACAAACTTCATATTTGTCAGAATTACTCGGAAAACATTGTTATAAATATATACACATTTCTTTTTAGATTTTTTTGAAAATGTATTTGTAATATATTTTAAACATATATAGATTAATCTTATTAAAACAGTATATTTTATCTGCATTAATGAAAATTTGAAATATCTAGCACATTTATAGTCATTATTTCAACGATACTCCAAAAAAGAAAATATCAAGATGTTATCTATATAAGCCAAACTGAAATAAATTTACGATTATATGTATATATGTAAATAATAGAATATATTTTTTTATATACATGTACTTTAATTAAGGTGCTTATTGTTTTTAATTATCTCTATATTATTGCTATTTAAAAAAAATAAGATTTGAATTTTCAAAAATATATTTCGCTTTAAAACATTGCCCTCTTGTGGAGATGCTTTGAAGTAAAAAAACGTTCGTTTATTAAATTTTTTGAAGTTTCATTTAAAAAAAGTAAAAATCACCCTTCATAAATGACAGAAAAATGATTTATTATAATGTATTAAATTTCAGAGATTAATATACATATATATATATTTAATAACATTTTAGATTAAGATGTAATTGTTATATATATATTTCAGGCAGTGGTATGCCCTGGAATTATTTTCATATATACGTAGGAGAACATAATTTAATGCATATACATGTGTATGCAAGAAAAAGTTAAATTAGCATCATTTAATTAAAGCACAATTTCTAAAAGCTATTTCCTGGAAATACTAATGTTGGTGGACTTGGTGTTAAGTTTTCCAAAACAAAGATGTGTTTATATATATATATATATATATATAAGATATTAGTTGTACCATAATATATATATATATATATATATATATTAATTTGGTTTAGTGGTACCATTTAAATAGTCAAGAAATCCTTGTACAATATTTTAACAGTATCTTGAGATACATTTACCTATATCAATGAAAAAAAGACTGATTTTTTTGATGAATGTTAAAAGAGGCTAGAACTTAAGAGTGTTCCACAAAAGCTCCATAATATTTAAATCAGGTGATTAGGAAAATTATGAAAGATATGCAATAATTTCATAGGTTTCAATCTAATATTTTACTATATGGTATAAAATGAAACATCAGGACTACAAAGATGACAGAATAATCTAAAAGCAATGCTTGTAATAAAAAAATGATCTGTTTCTCCAATATGTTTCAAATAATATGCATCTATGATAAACCTACTTCACAAAGTATAATAACTACTATTTCCTATTGCATTAACTAAATGTATACCACATAATAATTAATTGATAAAACACTATATTACTTTTACAATGCTTTATTATATAAGGTTCTGAAGAAAATTGCTGGGGCAATCGAAACTGTTATCAGAAGGAAAGGGTGGATAATAGAGCATTGTAAAAGTAATATAATGTTTTATCAATTAATTATTTTATGATGAATCTAGTCAAAGTGATGATTAAACCATAAATATATTATGACTATGCAAATCATGATGGCAACAAAACAATTCATTGTTAGGAAAAATCAACTTAGTTGATGTTTATTTTTTTTTGCTAATGAAATAAGTTTCAATATTGCTCTTTAGGGATTGTGCCACATATATAAAATCAAAGACCTTGGAATGTCTTTATAACTGTAAAAGTTTTACCTGTAAATCTTATGACAGATTGTTTTAATAAAGACTGCATTTTTTACATTTGTATTGACTTCTGCAATAATTTATCTTGTTGTGGTTTTGTATTGGAATCTCCATTAACTTGTGTATGTTGTAGTCATGAGAAATTGATAAATTTGGGAGATGAAGAATCCTGGCTAGAAGATCAAACTCTTACTTCTGATGTTTGAATGTTACAAATTTCTTGAAAAACTAACCAATAATTATAAAATCCTAAATATTTTTGGTAAATACTAATTCCTTATGACAGTCAATGATAAAAACTTATATTCTCTTATCTTGAATAAGCAAAATTATTACTATTAAAGCTATTCATTTTGAAACTTAAACAATTCAGCAAGTTTAGACACTGATATTCCTAGTGGAAATCAACAATTAAATCCCTTAAAAAAACTGCATATACAACATATACTTATAAAACTGACACCAATTATCTGATGTATATTATTCATTACATTTCCTTTATTTATAATAGAAAGAAAAATATATATTGATGCATTACATTTTTATTTATATCAGTATTATTCTGAAATATGTTTCTGTTATTTTATTCCTAAATAGAAATAGTTGAATTTCTTATTATATGCTTACCCATACAAATGTGTTTACTAAAGTATTAAGTAATAAACATATCTCTAACTGAACAACACAGAAATAAATATTATTTGTATTTATTTATTGTCCAATCCTTTCACTTCTATAAAGAAATGTTTACAAGTTTCAAGCATCATCATCTTTAAAAATGCTTTAAGTACATTTTTGATGTACTTCTATAAGGTTTCTTAATGAACTTTCTTATGTGGTATTAATGTACACATTTAGTGCTATATTTTTTGCTAGTATTAATCATTAGTGAACTTCTTTCTCAGATTTAGATTTTTTTTCCTATGTAAAACTCCATTCAATGCTTTGTATACATTTTTCTTTTAAAATATTAAACTATTTAAATCAAGAATTAGATAAACAGCTTTTTCAAGTGTGGACTGACTTTAAAGTCATTCTTAATGATTTATGTTATGCATGAATTTTTAAATATTAGTTAATATATTGAGTGCAACTTTTTCAATATTCATAACTTAAAAGCTGAAAAGACTTATTTTTTATCGTAGAAAAAGCTGAAATGATTTTTTGATCCATGTTTCCAGTCAAAATATTATTAAAGATCATCTTTGTAACATAATCCTTGCAAAGGCAAATGTTGAAATTAAAAAAAGTCATATATTCATCATTATTACTGTATACTATGAGTGCTAAAAGCAAGTGCAGTGAAGAGCCAGTCAGTGAGAATATCTATCAGACATAGTCTATCTTCAATATCATTCTACAAATCAAAACATAATCTAAAAAAAGAAAGACTCTAATAAAGTCTGTTTTATTTCTGTATCTTTACAGCTTACATAAAGAGTTACATCACTTTTGAATTTTAAATTTATAACCATTTTTATATTTAAATTTTAAAGATGTAACAGGTTTAGAAAATATACGTTTAATTACATTTTGAAAAAAATGCATATTACTAACAAGTTAATATTTGCTTTTTTGTTTCATATTGCAATATAAATTATTGCATTTAATCTAGAAACTTTTTATTCATAATAGGATTTTGGATTTATTATGTTTATAATTGAAATTAATTGCTCACATACTAGGTATTTCCAAAGATTGACAGCATTTTTGCACAATAAATTTTACATTTGGGATATTTACTGCCAAGATATTTATAAAATTTTCATATTCCATGCCAACTTTGTTACATATATTTTTTAATTCAGCTATTGCACTGAATTCAGTTACTTCCATTTGTAATTTTTTTTTTCATTTTCAATTATTAGTTAGAAAAGATGAACTGAAAAATAATAAAAAATCATTTTCAAATTGTTTGAAATTAGGTAATCTTTTTTTCAAATACAATTTTCAACTTTTCAATTTGAAGAATGTACTTTGATCATCATTATTATTTTGTGAATTCAATTGTAGAAAAATAACCCAAGCTGTCCTTTAGCAACTGAATTTGCCAAAGATAAAGTTTTGGCATTAATGACATGATTGAGTTATACATATGACATATGTTCACCTCCTGGTAGAACAATATTCAAAGTTTTTAAATGGCTTCTTATGCCAACTAAAAAAACCCAAGTTTTTGTGTCAATCTTCCCTGGTGAGCAGATAAATGAATTTTCTTTAAGATGAATAGAACATTTTAATTTATTTTTAAGAATTCAAAAAATATGTTTAAAACAATGTGATCATTAAAACACCTAACTGCATATTATAAAGCAACCTGCTGTATTGTTAATTCAATTCATCCACTAAACCACTGAACTGTTTAAGACATGGGAGTTATCCAATTTACTATTTTATTACTACACTCAAGATGTGTTACACCTTTAGATTTTAGCAAGATGACTCTTGGTATATTATGCAATGAGATGATGTAACTTTGTTTTTGCACAACATTTTCTTTGATATTTGAAGACTGTATGAGAATTTTTAAAATGTGTCTCAATACATGAACATAAGTCATTTCCTCTTGTTGTTCCTGAAATAAGCATCATATCCAATAGCTCTTCAGACACATTCATATATCATCAATGCCATAAATATTTATTGATAAATGGGAACTATTAATGTCTGTACATTTGTCAACAGTAATGGAAAACAGTACAAAATTGTATTTTTTTACACAATATATCTCGAAAGTTCTTTTCTATACCTTCAACATGCTCTAAAACTATATTTTCTGATAGATGTATTCTTTGAAAGGCTTGCTTTTTTCCTGACATATAACTTTATCTGCTTTTAAAAATATAATTTTAAATAAATTCTTCATCAGTAAAGCATTTCAAAGACAGAACAATGTTTCACTTATTTCATAATTATATTTAACAACAACATCTTTTATTTTATTAATATTCAAATATATCCTCTGTTGAAATTTCAATTCATTTTTTAAACATTTAACTTAGTGAACAACTGTATATTTATCATAGTTCTTATGGTCTGTTTCACAATAGCATTTAAAATAAAATTCTTTCACCACAATGTCTACATTCACATATGTTGAAATAAATTTTATTTTTACAAATAAATATAGCTTCTCCTATTTTTCTTGAATGTTTCTGCTTTCTGGATCGATTTTTTTTTTTTAACTTTAAATTCAGATATTGTTAGGAGAAAAAAAATATTGGGGGAACTTTTTATTAACATAATATTATATTACAATGACAAATTGCAACCTATTGACATTGTATCACATGATTTAAAATGTCTGCATGACATCTAATACTCATTGAATAATAGCAACATTTGATGATAGAAAAATAATAATAATAATAATAATAAAAAACTAATAGTTTTTGCTTGTGATTAAAACTGTCATAAAACATTTAAAAGTTTGAATTGTTTGCTTTTATTTCTGCAAAATATTAGAAACATTGAGTTTTAGAAAAAAAAACCCATTAAGACCATGAGCTGGATATAAAGTTTTACAAGCCAAATCCAGACCATAAACTGCCAGTTTGCTTTTCCTGTTCTATCTTCATGGTAATAGACAGACCATATTATTTGGACTTAAATACTAATGTACCCATCTTACTTCCTATGCCAGATCATTTACATTGTATTCCATCTTATCCTTTAACCAAATTAGTAACTGTCAAGGCAATCATATATATAAAAAGCCATCTAAAATCAAATCATCCATAATAATTAATAAATTGTTTGTTTATCAAGTCAACAAAAATTGTCAGTTATTTACATCCAATTTATTGTATGACAAGAGAAAATTCATGCATTTATTATTATAGGTATGCTATAGATTATATTCTTTAAACAGTATGTTATCAATCTATAAAGTTATATTTCTACAATTATTAAATCATTTTATACTGTAAAATCTATCCATTTTTCCATCATTAAATAAATTTAGTTTAGTTATGGAGACTATAGTTCTTGTTCACAAGATAATAATTTATCACAATCATTACATGTTAGCAAATTACATTAGACCAAAAATTTATATTAGGATACTTTGATTTTGTTAATAAAAATCTTATACAATTTTTGTTTAAATACTTTTTGCTTTAATCTCTAAATAACTCTATCATTGAGTTAAAATATCACGCATCTCTCAGTTATCATTTAGTTCTGCAAAGAGTTTTTCAAAGTTCACTATTAAAAATATATAAATAATTATAAAATATTGTTGTCTGCCACTCTTAGCATGTCTACTTACTGTACCATATTTCTGGAAGACATATATTTATATTTCAGAATTAAATATGTCTAAATGTGCTGGAATCCAGTACATTTAGACATATTACTTCTTTAATTGGAAAGTCTATGTTTATTTCAGGATTTAGTAAATGCTCTATTAGAATTTAGTTTTCTATTTTATCATGTCAGTTGCTTGAAGGCACTATTTATATGCAAAAGCACATAAATATTTAATTTAAATGGCCACCTCCTTCTAGGCCTATATATCTATACAAAAGCATAGAAAAAGGCAGTTTAATACGTGACAGCCAATACCATCAAAGAAATTAACTTCTATGCTATAAAATATAGAAAGGATGTTGTTTATTGGTGGCCATCCTGCTTTAGTGTTATGCACTTTATCCCAACGCTCACAGTTCAATGTTCACTACAGTATCATGTGAGGTTGTCTGGACTTCAGCCTGCCACAACTCTTCAAATATGCATGTCAAAGGAATTAGTTTACAAGTCATTGATCTACTATTACCTGCTAACAATTGTCCACTCATCCCCATGCTTCCCTACCCAATGTGGAACCTTCAAATCAATACAGAAAGGTAGGTTCAAGTCATATTTTGACAAGCTCATGCAAAAAGTCACTATTTCATGAGAACATGTCCATAACAAATAAAATGACTGCGGGATGAATTACATTAAGCTTTCAGACAAAAAAAAGGATGTATGACTGTGAAAATTCTTGTAGTTCTATCCAGAAACCAAAAGAAATTGTCCAAAGAATGGTACATTTATTAATTAATCTTTAAATACCCAACAAAAAATTAATAAAAAAAAAAAAAACACCGATCAAGTTGGAAATTATTAATCATCCTTAATAGGTGTGCCATTAAAATCCAAAAACATATTATCTTTCAAAGGTAGCTATTGGAAGAAATCAATCAATCAATAAATTAATAAATAATTATTTTTCCTTTTTAAAAATGACCCAAAAAAGTAAGACAGTCCAGTAATTAAAGCATTATCAGCATCATTTTTTTGCGACCACAATGTAGTTGTAAAGTTTGTGGGGAGGGGGGAGGAAGATTTTGTGCATGGAGAATTCTACTAGAATAGATTATTTGCAATAACATATGTTTACATCAAATTGTTCCAATAAATATTATTAAGAAAATTAATGAATTATGATTCTTTCACACAAAGAGTGGGTGGTTCCAGTAACGTTATATGTATGTGTTTTTGCTAAGCATCAATGCCATCAAGCAGCTGATATGATAGAATAGAATACTACCAAACTTAATATATAACACAAATTTATAAAACTTGGTAGTTTTATTAATTCAAACAAGAAGGTAGTTATTGGTTAGAATGATTGCTTATTGTGAATTTATAATTTGATTAATGAGAATCAACAATTTAACTTTAAAAATAAACAGATTTTATACTGATCTGCATTTTAATTTTTAATGCTTATTTTATTCCATTTGTTAAATATGAACTTGAAACTTTGAGGTTTTTAATTAGATATCTCAATCATTAGGTCAAATGTCATTATTTTATAAATGATTACTGTCACATAAGTTAAAAAAAATATACATTCATTATAAGATATTTTATAATCTAACATATAGCATAATAACAAAAATTTATGAGTATTGAACTAAAGAAATCAATTTAAGAAAATGATTATTCAAAAAAAGAATATAATGTTTATCTCTAGATTCGATCATAGAATCTTTTTTTTTTCTATCTTTGTCATATTTTATGTTTAAAATTTGACAATTATATGCAATAACTACTATTTTGTTTTCACAGTGATTTCATAGAGACCATTGGGATGTTATGAATTGTAATTCTACTCTATTGTACTTTTTGTTAATAACAACTATTCATTATTGTAGCAAAACTGATGATTTGGAAATTTTATAGTTGAGGCACATTGTTTGAAATTGGACTGTTCTTAAGTGATGTTTCTCAGTATACATTGTTTGATACATAATTACATTAAATTCTGTAGATTATTGAGATTGATAAGAAAAAAAAATCATTTGTATATCATATTTATCAAAAATAAATAAATATTTTGATTTGTTAGGTGGATGTCTCTCTTTAGTCTTTTTTATTTTAAATAGTAGTTTTCATGCTATAATATTATTTATAAGGTTGTATTTCATTTTGCCATTTAAATATTAATAATTTTATTGTAATAATGGTCAATTTATGTAAATGTTATTGTATAGTTTTCATTTGTAAAAAAAACAAAAAAACATACATCATACTATAAAATGTCAATTAATAATTCTGCTGCTTTTACATAATAAATTACCTTTGAATAATATATTATATAACAATAAAAAATATGGGTTATTCTTTATTAATCTATTTTAAATCTGATACACATATCAATAAATAAAAGTCCATTTATAATGTTTAGCTATCGAAAATATGTTTAGAGTAGATTATGTTATCATACTACCATACACAGTTTAGAATGATAACTCTTCACATTTGGAAACTTTTTCAGGTACCTAAAAGATTTCCAAATAAATTTAAAATTTATTGAAATAGATAGCTATTGCTAATGGTGCTTATGTAGCATTATATAAGTAAATAGATACATGTGGAGATCGTGTGATGTGCAAGTATTAGATGAAACCCATTGATTTTCAATCCAAGAAATATGCTAAACCATGTAAGGTATTCTTAGCAGAATAATAAATATCTTACTAATATGTGTTTTAGTTATATGTGTTTCAAAATAAATAAATAAGATCATGATTATAATATGAAAAAGTTTTAAGGCTCATGATTTACCTTTATTTTTATATTGTGAAATAAATCACAACATATATACATAATGTTTTTCAGCTATAAGTTATCACATCAAACACATATTATCAAGAATAGAAACTTTTTGTATTTACAATCACACATGAACAGACAAATATTTCATTTTTTTAACTTTCTAGAGGGTTGTTTGCAATTATTATTATTACTTAATGAGTTTTTACTCACATTATTAATATGAGAAGTATATATCAATGTATATATATATAAGTAAATACTGAAATTAACTGTACAATTTTCAATATAATCAGTAGCAATTTTTGTTGATCATAAACGCAAGCTTTAGGAATCAATAGATGCTACTGCTTTAACAGTTTGTGTAAGCATAAAGAAATGTGATCATGTGACATTCTAATGGTGAAATTTTCAATATACCAATAAATAAATTAAAGCTATAACCCACTAACAGCATATCTGCTATCATGAGTTTAGTTTTTATTTATTGATATATTGAGAATTGTAAAGATATTTCCAATATTTCATTTCATTAATTACTATATATATATAAATGAATACTGCTTTTTAGCTTGTCAGTAACTAATCAGAATAGTAGTTAATAATCTTAATTGGTAATATTAATGATAAATGAATGGTTTGTTACTTTTAGTTTTAAGAAGTTTGAGCATTTAAAGTAACAAAGTTGGTTCACAATTTGTAAACATATATATTCTAACAGAAACTCAAAGGTTGCTTTAATAGTAAAAAGAAGAGGGTTTATTTTGTATTACAAGTGACACTTTTTACTTTATTTTTTAAAAAAAACAACAACAACATTTTACAGTTTTAAGGTTGGCAAAATGATTTATACAATTTTGGTGGAAACAGTTTATGTCTGAGATAATACAATAAATATGGTGCAAGTTTTATTACGGGTATAAATTAACTAAAATAATTGGGTCCAAAAAATAAAAAAGTAAAAGACAATTGTCATTTTCATGTACCGAAAAAATGTGAACTAAAATAAAAGTCTTTTTAATAAAAGGTGTAAAGATGTATAACATTTATAGTATATAACAATACAAATGGAATGTGAATTTTAGCTCCACAGGTAATAATGGTTGTAAAATAAACTATTTTTCTCCAAGAGAAAACTTATTTTATTCCTACTCATTTTTAATATATTAAAACTATATTGAGAAAAACAAGATATATGAAACTTTATCCAAGTGTTACCAAACTATCAAAAAATATTTCTTAATAAAACTTATGAAAATTATTTTTATATGTTAAAGTTTATAGTAACATTTTATCATAAAGTAGTCTGGGGATATTGGATAAGTAAACACTAGATAGGGATTTTATGCACTAGCCTTCTGGCATCCATTCATTACTTTGTCTTGCATTGAGTGGCACTACTGTATGGAGAGTTTTGCCTGTTTTAACATTTTATCATATGCATTTTTTTTTAGTTTTTATTTACTATATTATTTTGTTTTACACATAATTGTAATATTTAGACTTATTTATACTTGTGACATTATCAGAATATTTTTTTATAATCTATATAAACGCAAAGATTTGTGATAACACATCATATAAAATATATCAATATTTTTAATACATATAGATGACATATCTGTATCTATGTATATTTATGAAATTAAATGTAATAAAACATTGAGAGAATGCTAACAATAAATTGACTCCATTATTAAATATTATCACTACAATTCTCAAACAGTAACATGATGTGTTTTAAACTTGCAATACTTGCAAATAATAGTGTTTAAGTCTAATTAATATTTATATTTATTCATAACAATTTGAAATGAAATATTAAATGCAAGCAGAGTTAAGCTTTAATAAGAAGAAATGATATATATATATATAACATTTATTTTAAAATCTTTACAATTTTAGAACTTGAAAAAAAAAAATCATATGTTTGTATTTGTTTGTTTGTTAGAATAATAATTAAAGTATAAAGTTAAAAAGAAAAAAATAATTAAAATTAATATAATTAAAGGGAATTTGAACACAGACTTTCAAGCTCTCTTCAGTCATCCATTCTATCTTATACAACCAATACACATGAACACATACCTGTGAAAAAGATAAATCATCTGCAATATATGTATTTGATTTGGATTAACTGATGAGTGCTGACTCAGCACGAAATATGTATATTGAAAATCATTTACCTTTTTCACATGTACATGGTCATGTGTGGGAGATATTGATCCAGATCAACTGATAAGTACTGGTTCAGCACAAAATATTATATTGGAGACCAATTATCTTTTTCACATGTAGGTGGTTATTTGTTTTGGTTGTATAAGATAGAGTATTGCTTGGAAATCTGTGTTCAAATCCCTTTTAATTACATCTTTGGCATAATTATATACACTATACTCATATTCAACTTTTAAAATTAATTTAGTGTTATCTACTTTTAAACGATCTTTTAAACAATTTCTGGAATGTGTAAGCACTTTGGAAAATATACTGCTGTAATATAAAAGAATTCTCCGAGTTTTTTTTACTCCAAGAATAACATTTACTGAAAAAAAAAATCATTTAAATCAGGATTGGGAACAATATAGTCTGTAAAATTCTGTCTTTGAGCCACCAAATTTATGATGTGTTATAGTGTGAAACAAAAACGATTGATAGTTCTCGTATAAAACAACGACAAAGGAAGCTCAACAATAGTCTTCTTATATTTAGTAATGTTATTGTTTGTACAGAAACAATCAACAGGTAATTAATCATGCACATACTATATAACATTATAGTTAAACACAAGTAGAAAAAAATCTAAAAATGAGCTTTTATCTAAAATATTTCCAACGTCCTTTTAAGAATGAACCTTGAACAGTAAACAATATTACTAATAATGTTGATGAGCATTAAACTGTTTCACCATATTGTCCACCCTACCCTACCCTGTTTGGCGTTGATGGTGGAGCATCCTATTTAGAATAGGAAGGTCCCCGGATCAATTCTGGTGCTTGAACTTCTTATGCGTATGCTTTTTATTTATTTTTTATTAATCATATTACCCCATATTAATTAGTATTTTAGCAATAAGTTAACTTGACAAACACAGTAACTAATAGTCACTTTTAATAAAGTAATATTCATCTTTATTTCTCTCCTGGATTAAAGTATCTTCAAGTTCTTGAAAAAAAAAAAGCAAGCACTAGTTCTAAGTATTAATTTTGAAAAGTCGCAATGTTTCTCTAAACCTGAGATGCTATCGCCAACATTGAGGAAGTGATATCGCATATCATAATTCCAGTGGAGAATCTAAGATTTGTACAATTAAACGCAACACAGGTTTATTTTAATCATTTGTTGGTAAAAGATTAAATCAAACACATTAACATTTTATATGTATTTATTTACGTTTAAATTAAAAAAATAAAAATCTTATTCATTATTTTATTTAAGAAAATTTTGTAGCGGCTTAATATTTTTTTTTTTGATTGAAAAGCTCTGCCCTCTATCGGCTTTTAGTTACAACTTTAAATATCGATGGTAATTACATTCGTATCTTAGAATAATCAAAAGAAATAAATACAAGCAAGTAGGATAGAATATTAAAAGACCTAATATTAGTAAAAAATATAAAAAGGGAGAATAATAGATGATTAAGTTAATATTATTGTTTGGTAATATTTTGTAATGATATTACTTATGTTTAAATTTTTGACAGAAATTTAATTGAAATTATGTATTTGATAACTATAAATTCTAAGATATATAACTTCATCAAAAAATAATGACGCAAATGAGGTAAATTTGCCATGTACCTAACATACTACTTTAAAAACATTCTTTTTTAAAATAATACATTCGACAAAGATGAAAAAAAAAAAATGTTATATAGCCTTTCACATTAACATAGGCATGTTTTATATGGCTCATCACAACACAAACGTTGTTCTACTCATTGAGATTACACAATAAAGTATGCTGAAGAGGGGGTAAGTAATGGTAAACTATCAATATGTGTGTGATTAATACTACTGTTTAATTAGTACATGTACCTATAAACAGATGTTTAACATATATAACATACTTTATGCTATGTTGAAGAATGTTAGTTGTTGATTGCCTCATAGCATAATTGCTGACATTTATTACACAGACATAACCATTTATTGCTATCATCTTCCCCCACACACATATATAAATTATTTCACACCAGTTCTCTTGCTTATAACATTACCAGTAAATATATCATTAGTTATTGATCAAATATTATTAAATATTGATAGAAAATAGATATCGACCCTTGCCTACAATCTTAAGCATTCTACAAGAATGTAATCAATGTCAAATATCACATTGCTACTGTTAATCCTTGTATTGGTAGACTATCTGAAATTATATTTATACCTAACTTTACCAAGGCACCAGCTGGTAAAAGATTTACTACTGATATTATAAGGATGAGAATTATGATGACATAATATACATGCTACGATCAGTTAATCATTATTTTAGAGTAATTTTTTTGAAAGGTTGTAAATGTAATTATTTATTAGATTACCCCAAAATAGTTAATCTTGGCTGAATCATATTAAGTTTTTTTAAATTCTCAGAACACTTATAATTTAACTCCATTATTTTTCCATTGTTTGCATTCATTATATATTTAAAATCATAGGTAAGGATAAAAAAGTATTTTAATTTTGCCCTGCAACAGATTGTTGTAATTTTAACTATTGAAGTCATAAGCTTGAGAACTGGGAATAAATTAATTTATATATGATAACCAGTTAGAAATTGGTCCTTTATGTTTGTTATAACTCTATAAAGAAGTTTGCTATTGAATGAAAAGAGACTATTTCTTTCTAAGAACTAACAAATATTAATATCTATTCAAAGCACTGTATATATATATATATATATATATATATATATATATATATATATATATATATATATATATATATATATATATATATATATATATATATATATATATATATATAAAACTGAAGGAGATGATGATTTGGACCAATTGCTAATTGCTGGTTAAGCATGAGAGATATTTATTGAAGATTATTTATTTTTTTCACATATATGTGGTCATGTGTATTAGTTGTATAAGATGAGTAGATAGTTGTAGGGAGCTTGAAAGTCTGAGTTCAAATCTCTTCTAATTACATTAAGTTCAGTATAGACAATATACTTTATTTAAATATCAAAATATTTTTGTAACTGCAGTTCTTATTATGTTACTATTTTTATAGTTAAAAAAAAAAAACACGACTCAGCTGCTCATCAACCTGCATCAGTCAACATGATGAGTTTATTATTTTTTACATTTGAGTTTAATATTGATAAATACTATAGTATTTTCCCCCAAAATTGTTAACTGAAATGCCAGTTGAGTTACTAAAGGCAGGATAAATATGTGTATTATGATTACTTTTATATATTTAAAAAAAAACATTATATTTTAGACAAAACTAAAGTATTAACTTTATTTTTAGGAAGCTGCAAAGCCATCAATCAAGGTACTATTGAGTAGTTAAACATTAAGATGATATTTTCTTAACTATCTAAAACTGCTGACCATTTTTAAGTAAATGAATGTTTTATGAATTGGAATGATATAAATAGGTTATTGTGAGACTTTGTGAAATTAGATCAATAAGGTGAAGAGTTAATAGATTTCAAAAATGTATATCTACTTTATTACAAAGATTTGAATACAAGATGCACAAGTGAAGTGAAATTTATTATAAATAAATATGCAAGAACAACATTATGGACATAGAATGGTAGCTATTAAAACTAATGAAACATAGCAAGCCATATCATTCAAGTTTATGCTCCAAGTAATTTTCATTATGTTGAAATGGAAAATTTTTACATTGATGCACAAAATATATTTCATCACTTGAAAACAACATTTTAAAATTATCATGGGAATCTCATATTAAAATTGGAAAGTGAATAAAAGTTTGAAAGGCCTATGATGATATTTGATTATTGTGACAGAAATAAAAAAAGTAAATGGGATTTTGTAATAAGCAGAAGTGAAACATTATATCTTATGAATTCTTTCTTCAGGAAAATGCTAATTGGAAATAAGCACGGAAACACTCAAATGAAAATACAAAAAATAGATTATATTTTGACCAACATAAAATATGTATTTTGAGATAGCATTGTTCTTAATAGATTCAGCACAAGAGATGACATGTTAGTGCTAAATGATTTGGAAATTATTAAAAATAATAGTATTCATAGTTTACATTTCAAACCATCAGAAACACTCCATCAAATTTAAGTTAGAACATGCTAACCATTTTAAAATACTAACATAAAGAAGAAAATAAGTTATACTCTATTTAGAACTTCAGGAAAAATTCAGGAAAGATGACTGATACAAAAATTGTAATTCACCAATAAACAACTGAGACAAAAAAAATATGTACCGAGACAAGGTCGGTACATGTATATACCCACACACACAAGCAATGGAAATACTCTATATTTTATTTACTTTCAATTTAGGATAAAAATAAATGTAGTTTTCTTTCAATGCTTTATAAAATACACTATAAAATAAAATGTTAATATTTCTGATTAAATAATTTAAGGCTTTCATATAATCTATTATAATAATATTCTCTAAAAATAAAATATAAAAAAAATAATCACTAATATGCCATTTTAAATCTCAATAAATGATTTCTACTTGTATATGCCGTGGGGGTAATTAAAAAAGGGTTTATTTTAAATTATAACTATAGCGAAAGTTAAAAGCTTATAGAGGTGATTTTGAGATTAAATGCTCGACTTTTAAACTAATGTAAGTTAAATTGTTATCTTAAAACACGCACGCATGTATGTATAAAAGGTGAATAAGTATGAATTTTTTCTAACTGAGATTGCAATGTGAGATTGCATAAACCTAAGATTGCCTCAAGCATATGGATTGAATGAACATTACGTAGGACACGGACCCCAACGACAACTCAGAGAATATTGAACTCTGGGTGGAGATTGGATCCTCAGATAATAACCAACCCATATAAATATGAGTCTTAGTCTTTGTCTTTACACACTCGGTTACAGTTTTTTACATTCTTTGTTTTGTTTTGCTTATGCTTATAGTTTTTTTAAATTCCTCCGGAAGCTACAACTAGAACTTTCTTTTTTTTTGCTATCCGGTTTATCCAATATGACCACTGTGAAATTAAACTTTAGAGCGTCTATCATCATGATGGGCTAAGAAACCCCTCAGTGATTGATCGACGCTCCGCCGCCAGAACATCTCCACAGCTATGAATGATCACCAACAGTGCCGTCCAAACATCGTACTCCGATCAGTCCAAGGATGTTGTTCCGTTTAACATACAAGAATCGTCCAAACATACTATGCTGAACTTATATAAAATGAATAACCACTTATTATGGAAACAGTATCCAACAGGTTCGAACCCTCACCAAATTAGAAGCAGCAGAAGACTATGCAAAATCCTAGGTAAACACTTTATTTCTTTTATGCTCACATTCATTCTTTACGTAGACTTTAAAAGGCAATCTCATAAGTAATTAAATTCGACTTTCGTAAATCAAAATATAAAATGATCCATAATCCCTCATATTTGAATCTTAATATTTTAATTTCAACTTTCGTAAATAAAAAAATATCAGATGCTATATAGTTCCTCTTATTTAAATCTTAGGACTTTTCCTGTTATGAACTTTGATCATAATTATTATTTTCTTTCGCAAATAAATTATAACACACACCTAATTTCAAATGTAAAAGAAGGAAATATATTATATCATCCATGTTTATTATGCATAATGTGTTCTTTTCTGTGCGAGTGCGAGAATGCGTGTATGTGCGTGCAAATAAAGCAATCAATTAATGTTTCATTTTTTTATATTCAATAAATTCTTTTTTTTATTTAAACAAGTCGAGCATTCCTCAAATCATTCTCTATAATTAAAAATATTTTTTTTAAGTATTATAATCAGCATTTATTCATGCGATTAATTATTTTACTTTTAAATTTGTCTTTCTTATTTTTTTTGTTTTGTTTATTTCTTTAAGTTTCATCGTGCTGTAAGTCACGATGTTTATTTACTATGTAGTTAAGATAGGTTTAAGAGTTGGGAGGGCCTATTACTAATAAGTATAAGTAAATGTCAATAAAGCTAGTATGAATAATTCTATTGGACTGTATGATAACGGGGGGATGATATTATAAGCTTCTAATTTTTTATATAAGGATGCATAAGTCAAACATTCATATTAGTCGCCGAATAACCAATGACCCGGTCCAATATTTGGACCGATCTGTAAATCAACCAAGCTTCTTCTCCATTGGTTATTATTGTGTCTTTTGCCAGAATGATATTCTTGAAACAATTTCATCGCGACCCTGAGTGACCCTTATTGGTCCATGCTGGGAGTTTGAGCTTATGGGCGGGGATTAGACTTCGAAATCGTTTTGATATGACGTAAGGTGATGCGAGAAATTAAATTGTAAATTAAATCATCATATCTGGCGCCCCCTTGTGTTGATAATGAACAACTACCATGACTCTGTCTCCTTCCTTGAATATTCCTACCACAATTCCCTGTCTTTTTTTTCGAACTTGGCTCATTTTCTGTAGTTGCCGTTTAGCTTCTTGGGCATCCCTTGTCCGATTTATTTTCTCCCTCTGAGGCCAGGGTCCTTGGGCATATGGGTATGGCCTCCTTCTCCCAAAGTGAAGGCGGTCGGGTTCAAAACCAGTTGACTCATTCCGGGTTTTGTTTATCATGCTCACAACCTGGGGCGTTTCCTTTACCCACGCCTTATGGTTTCCATGCACATATATTCTGAAAAGTCGACCCAGTTCCCACATCACTCTCTCGCATGGATTGGCTTGAGGATTTCGAATAGACGTGAGGGCATGTTTAATATTATTTTTTTTTGTCCATTGTGCCCATTCTTTGGATACGAATGGAGTTCATTGTCTGACAAGATTCTTTTTGGTTTTCCCACTTCCCTAAATTGCCGATTTTCCAGAACTCGAATCGCCTGCTTTGCATTTGCTTGACTGATTGGAAAGGCTGATACCAATTTAGAGTATAAGTCATATGCCACCAGCAGATACCTCCTCCTATTTGACATCAGCAGTGACCCGTAAAAATCAATAGCTAGTGTGTCATTTGGCTCATACACAAGGATGGGTGTCGATACTCCCTCATTCAATCTATTCATTGGCTTTGTTTTGGCGCATCTCAAACATTTCTTTATTTCTTGTGTCACATCCCGGTGGAGATTTGGCCAGTAGAACCATTGTTCAATCCATCCGGCGGTCTTGTTGCCCCCAAAATGTCCTCTCTCATCATGTACCTGGGCTATAATATTCTGTCGCATTGCTCTCGGTATTATCACCCGATAATTCTGCCCATTTCTTGTTTGTCGTTGAAGAAGTCCATTTCTGACAACGCATTTCTTTCGATGGGCCCATAATGTATTTCCTCGACTATTTGGTATCGCGTGGTACCTGCCAAAATCCATGACCTGTCTACACTCTCTGTCTTCCTGTTGTGCTTCCTTAATTTTTTGAAGGCTATAATGCTCCCTGCTTTGGGCTCGTGTCGTCACTATGTATGGCCCCTCGTTTTCCTCAAGGCCTCGTCCTATGGGATATCGGCTAAGGGTATCTGCTATTATATTGTCCCTCCCCTTACAGTATTCTACCGTATAATCAAATTCCTGAAGGGCGAGGCTCCACCTTATTAGGCGGCTATTTGTCAGAAAACTCCTGTTCAGAAACTCTAAGCTTCGGTGGTCGGTCACGACCACCACTCTTGATCCTACCAGGTATTGCCTCAGTTTCTTGAAAGCCTATACGATGGCCAAGGCCTCTCTCTCTGTGACCATGTAGTTCTGCTCGGCCTTCGTGAAAAGTCTACTTATGAAGGTGATTGCTTTGCTCTGCTCCTTGCTATCCTTTTGAAACATCATTGCCCCCATTCCTATCCCACTGCTGTCCGTTTGTACATAAAATGTACGTCCAAAGTCTGGGTGTGCCAACACTATGTGTCTTAAAAACGCTTCCTTTATTCGGCGGAAGCTAGCCTCCTGTTCTTCTCTCCATGCCCATGGTGTTTCGATCCTCAGAAGTCTGAGCAGTGGTTCTATCCCTTCTGAAAAATTTGGATAGTATTGTTTAAAGAAATTACACAGTCCGAGGAAAGCCTTGACGTCACACTTCTTTTTGGGCTCTGGAAATTCTTGTATGGCTTGTATTTTTTCAGGATTAGGTGATACCCCCTCTTTACTGATAATATGCCCTAAAAACTTCACCTCAGATGTCATGAGCCTGCTTTTTCCCAGGTTTATTTTTCCTTTCTCTCGACATTCTTGAAATAATTTTCGAAGGCATTTAATATGCTCTTTATTATCCTCAGACGCAATGATGATGTCATCAACATACGTAGTGCTAAACCCCTTCACCTCCTCTGACAGCACTCTATCAAGGCATTGTATCAAGCCTGCTCCGCTATTTTTCAGACCAAATGGTATCCGGTTGAACTGATAGGCGATGCCATTATATCGGAATGCCGTGTACTGGTGGTCATCTGGGTGTAGGCTAATCTGCCAGTAGCTGCTGGTCATGTCTAGGGTAGAAAAAACACCTTTCCCATTGAACCGATTTATTAATTCGCTCATGGGGGGCGGAGCATTTGTGTCCGCGATCGTGATTTTGTTGAGAAGCCTCGCATCCAGACACAATCGTACCGAACCATCCTTTTTCTTTGCTATGACAATTGGGTTGTTATATGGTGAGGAGCATTTTGAGATTACTCCCCATTCTAGCATGTTATTTATCTGTTTGCCTATCTCTGGCCGGTATTGAAAGGGGATCGGGTATGATCTAGATTGATACGGTTGATCCTGAATGAGCTTTATCCTGTGTTCATAACCACTGATGACTCCAGGTATGTCTGAGAATACGTCCTTGTATTCCTCAAGGACATTCCCCAATTCCATCTCTTCTTTCTCTTGCTTTGTTCCGATCTCCTTCGTTACCATTTTCTTTTCTAACTCCATACTATGTACGGCCTGTTCCATGTTTTTTGTTTGATCTTGTTCTATAAAAGGTACCATCTTTCCTGAGATCCGGGCTTGTTCTGTTTTGTCGTCGATGCTACATTTGTATTTTCCCATAAAATCGGATCCTAATATAACATCGTGTATTAATCCCTGCATTACCAGCATGATTTGGTTATGCTGGTTTCCTGCTATTTTTATGTCTACCCATGCCTGTACTGCTTCCGCTTGGGCCCTTTTCCCATTTGCCAAGGTTATGCGCATTATCTTAAGCGGTAGTGTTTTGAGGTTTGGTTCTTCTTGGGTAAGTTTGCTGAATGTTTCTTGTGACAGAACTGATACTTGACTCCCTGAGTCGAGTAGTGCGTGAGTTTTCGTTTCCCCTATTTTAACCTCTATTTTAGGGCATTGAGGTCCACTTCTACTTCCTCCCTCTTCCTTTATGATCTTTCCTATATTGGCTATTTGACTTTCTCCCTCTTCCTCATTTTCATCCTTTATCTCTTCTAACCTCCTTATTACCTTGTCCATGTTATCTATCCCTGTCAAAAATCGTTTTGCCCATGCGGGTAATCCCCTTTGTGCTATTCTGATCAACCATTCCTCAGATGGTGCACCTAAGTTTATTTGTCTTAGCTGTGCCATTCTCCTACGAAAAAATCCTTCCATCATTTCTCCTGTTTTCCATTCCTCATTTTCTATTTCACGTAAGGCTCTCATTTGTCTTGCTTTCCCCCAATAGCTCTCCTTTATCATTTCTTCATACTGCCTAAATGTCTTCGGTTTTTGTTGTATCGATTTCCACCAATCTAGAGCCCCTTCTCGTATGTGGCTGACTGCTATGGCTATTTTACCTTCTTCATTAAGTGTTTTGTAAGCGAATAATCTCTCTAGGCTCTCTATGTGTTCATTTGGGTCCTCATTTCTCTTTCCCTTAAATGTTTGTACTATTTTTCCTATTTCACTTTCCCACATATTATCGTTATTGCTGTCCATTTATGATTTAATAAAGGAACAAAAAAAAATTTTTTTTATTTATGATAAGAAGTGATTAATCGACGTCCGCGCCCCCATCTCCCGCTATGTTTTTTTTTTTTATTTATTTCGCTCCGGCTCCAAGTGTTTTATTAAAAGATTTGCGATATTGTGAATCACTGTATTTTGTTCCGTTTGTTATTTTCCTTTTCTCCCTTTTCCTTTCCTTTCTATTCGTCCAAACTTTCGTTTACGTGAAAAAAAAAAAAAAGATTTTTTCTTCTCTTCAGTTTTGCGTCTTTCACGAGGTTCGGCCGCTTTTGGCTAATGTCTTGATTTGCTTCTCTCCAAAACATTATTTATATTAGCCTCACGTTTGGAAGCGCCATTTATCTACCGTCCCCTATTAAACCTTGCACCGGTTCCCTATTAAACCGTTCCTAAAAGGGATTGTGAGCTCCAAAACAAACATGATACAGCGTAAAGATTTATTTATTTTTCTTATATCAATAGTTGTTCATTATCAACACAAGAGGGCGCCAGATATGATGATTTGATTCACAATTTAATTTCTCGCATCACCTTACGTCATATCAAAATGATTTTGAAGTCTAATCCCTGCCCATAAGCTCGAACTCCCAGCATGGACCAATAGGGGTCACTCAGGGTCGCGATGAAATTGCCTCCAAGACTATTATTCTGGAAAATGACACAATATTAACCAATGGATAAGAAGATCGGTTGATTAACAGATCGATCCAAGCATTGGATGGGATCATTGGTTATTTATAACTAATACGAATGTTCGGTTGAGGCATCATTAGAATAAACAACTAGACGCTTATAATATCATCCCCCATTTATCATACAGTCCAATAGAATTATTTATACTAGCTCTATTGACACTTACTTATATTTATTAATGATAGGTCCTCCCAACTCTTAAACTATGTTAACTACATAATAAGTAAACATCGTGACTTATGGCACGATGTTTATGAATGAAATTTAAAAGAAATAAAAACAAAAGAAAAATATAAGAAAGACAAATTTAAAAGTAAAATAATTAATTGTATGAATAAATGCTAACAATAATAATAACTTCAAAAAAAATATATATATTTAATTATAGAAATGATTTGAGGAATGCTCGACTAGTTTAAATTAAAAAAAAATTATTGATTATAAAAAAAAATGAAACATTGATTAATAACTTTATTTACACGCACATACGCGCATTCTTGCACTCGCACAGAAAAGAACATATTATGCATAATAAACATGGATGATAAAATATATTTCCTTTTTTTTACATTCTGAAATTAGGTGTGTGTTATAGTTTATCTGCGAAAGAAAATAATAATTAGGATCAAAGTTCATAACTGGAAAAGTCCTAAGATTTAAATATGAGGAACTATGTAGCATCTGATATTTTTATTTACGAAAGTTGAATTTAATTAATAAGATTTAAATATGAGGGATTACGGATCATTTTATATTTTGATTTACAAAAGTCGAATTTAATTAATTATGAGATTGCCTTTTAAGTTTACGTAAAGAATGAATGGAAGCATTATAAAAAAAAATGTTTACCTAGGATTTTGCTTAGTTTTCTGCTGCTTCTAATTTGGTGAGGGTTCGAACCTGATAGATGATGTTTCCATAATACATGGTTATTCATATTACATAAGTTCAGCGTAGTATGTTTGGACGATTCTTGTATATTAAACGGAACAATGTCCTTAGACTGATTGGAGCACTATGTTCGGACGGTATTGTTGTTGATCATTCATAGCTGTGGAGATGTTCTGGTGGCGGAGCATCGGTCAATCACTGAAGGGTTTTCTAGCCCATCATGACGATCGACGCTCTAAATGTTAATTTCACAGTGATCATATTGGATAAACCGGATAGCAAAAAAAGAGAAAAGTTCTAGTTGTAGCTTCCAGAGGAATCTAGAAAAAACTATAAGCATAAACAAAAAAAGGAGTGTAAAAGATCAAAGATCCTTTCTTTAGATTTAGATTCATATTTATATGGGTTGGTTATTATCTGAGGATCGAATCTCCACCCAGAGTTCCATATTCTTTGAGTTGTCATTGGGGTCTGTGTCCTACATAATGTCCACTCAATCCATATGCTTGAGGCAATCTTAGGTTTATGCAATCTCATATTACAATCTCAGTTAGAAACAATTCATACTTATTCACACTTTTTATGCATACATGTGTGCGTGTTTTAAGAGAACAATTTAACTTATATTAGTTTAAAAGTTGAGCATTTAATCTGTCTCAAAAATCACTTCTATAAGCTTTTAACTTTCACTACAGTTATAATCTCAAACAAACCCCTTTTTAATTACCCCCGCGGCATATACAAGTAGAAATCACTTATTGAGATTTAAAATGGCATATTAGTAATATTTTACATTTTAATATATATATTTTTTTTTTTTAGAGAATATTATTATAGTAGATTATATGAAAGCCTTAAACTATTTAATCAGAAATATTTACATTTTATTTTACAGTGTATTTTATAACGCATTGAAAGAAAACTACATTTATTGTTATTATTTTCCTTTTTCATAAGTTGAAAGTGAAAGAAGAAAAAATATAGAGTGTTTACATTGCTCGTGTGTGTGCGTATATACATGTACCGACTTTGTCTCGGTACAATATTCTAATTTCAATTTCTGTGCATATACAGCATTTTGTATTTGTTTTGTTTTCATTTTTTATTTAATAAGTTATAGCTATATACATTTTATATGTATCCATACTTTAGTTTTAATTTCTTTGTACAAAATTGTCTGCAGCTATAATCATATATTATTGATTTAATTGTCATCACATCATTTGGTTTTAGTTCTAGTATATTAATATATATATATATAAATTGGTTTTGACTTTAATTTCTATATATTGCTTTTTTGTTTGTGAGTGGAATCCAATTTTTCTTGATATGGTGCCATACTTTATCCCTTGCCCATTATATCTATGTAAAATATATGGGAAACAAAGAATTCTGGTATGTAAAATATTATTTAGACTTTTATGAATTGATATTGGTTATGTTATTGGATGGATCTAAGATAATTGGTAATAATAATAATAATAATAATAATAATAATAATAATAATAATAATAATAATAATAATAATAATAATAATAATAATAATAATAATAATAATAATAATAATAATAATAATAATAATAATAATAATAATAATAATAATAATAATAATAATAATAATAATAATAATAATAATAATAATAATAATAATAATAATAATAATAATAATAATAATAATAATAATAATAATAATAATAATTTTTCAATTCAATTCAATTCAATATATTCAATTCAATTCAATTTATTCTATGAAATAAAACAAAGTACATCACAAATATTTAAAAACTCCAAACAAGAAAAATCTTGTGTGTGGAATTTACATGTAAAAATAAATTAAATAAAAATACAATCAAAAACTCAAAAGAACAGTTTAGGAAATAAATAAAATTAATTAAATAAATAAAATAAATGCCAAAATTAATACATACTACACAACCATTGACACAAATATTTTTTGAATGATATATAAGAAATATTATTCAGATCAATTGAACATTCATATACAAATTTATTAAACAACTTTGACCCAGAATAAACATATTGTCTTCTACTAGATTCCTTAAAAAATTTTGGTAAAGGTAATTGAAATTTATTAGAAAGACGAGTATTTAGAACATAAACTCTAGAATTCAGAAAAGGTTTAGCACAAAAAATATCAAAAATAACTCTATATTGATATAAGTGATTTACATCAAATAAACCAAATGCAATATAAATATCTCAAACAGAAGAGGAACGAGATCTACCAAAAATAATGCGCAAAGTATAATTTTGCAAAACACACAAAGAAGATAAAATATGTGGAGAAGCATTACCCCAAATAATGATATTGTAAGATAAAATACTCTGATAACAGGCAATGTAAATAAAAATGAGAGCAGACCTAGGAAGAAATTTAACTAAATAATAAAACATATAGTTTAAATTACGTAACCGTTGACAAAGATAGGTAATGTGATTTGTCCAGGACAATCTGGAGTCAATATATATTCCCAAATAACAATAATTATCTACCAAAGGAATATTCTCACAAGTACATATACTATTATAATGCAAAATATACTTACAGCAAATTTTAATCTTAAGAGAAAAAAAAGTACGCTTGTAAGAAAAAAGAATAGCTTTTGTTTTATCTAAATTGACCAACAATGAATTATATGCCAACCATTTACCAATTGAGTCCAAATCCTCATTCACTAATTTTTCAAGAAGATTATTATTATTATTATTATTATTATTATTATTATTATTATTATTATTATTATTATTATTATTATTATTATTATTATTATTATTATTATTATTATTATTATTATTATTATTATTATTATTATTATTATTATTATTATTATTATTATTATTATAATAATAATAATAATAATAATAATTATTATTATAATAATAATAATAATAATAATAATAATAATAATAATAATAATAATAATAATAATAATAATAATAATAATAATAATAATAATAATAATAATAATAATAATAATAATAATAATAATAATAATAATAATAATAATAATAATAATAATAATAATAATAATAATAATAAAATTTCTGGTTCTGACTTTCTATGTGAATATTGTAAAGCATGTTATTGTCAGAATACCTTCAGTTTGAATGAGTTACATAGTTAATATTTTGAATATGACCAGTCTACTTTTTCTATACCATTTTATCTATTTATAATTCACTTAATGAAGTTTCTGGTATGATACCATCATTTTGCTCTTGTTCCAAAACAATACCTGATCCAGCACTAAAAATTATTTGTGCTGGACAATGTAAAATATTCTTCTATTTATCTTGTCTAAAATTATCTAAAGTTGATGCTGCTATTTTCTTAGATATAGAATTTGGTTTTTATTATTGTTATGATTGCAATAATATTTCATTTTGAAAAGAATTTTTGGGTACTGAGTCTAATACACTCTTCTCTATACTTTCCATTTTTTCTAACCCTCTCACAGTAGAACATTCTGATAGTTCTTATAGTTTGTCTTCTTGCACTTATTCTATATTTTGTTTTATGGATATGACACTGTTTCCTTAAACATAGTCAGTGATGCAAGTAAAGATAATCATCATATAATTTTTACTAATCCATATAACCTTGATGCATCTAAAACATTATAGCTGAATTTAATACCAGTTTAGATTAAATTTTATTGATAAATAATAGTGATAATATTATTAAATCTTCCAAAGTAAGTAGTACTAATTCTATCTTGAGTGAAGATATGGATATGAATAGACTCATTGATAATCTTTTGTAAAATCCTGAAGATTTTACAACAGAGATTTTACAAACATTATCATTGCAATAAAGTCATTCATTACATATTAGATTATTATGTCTATATCACAATAATTCTAAATGCACAACAAATGCAGGTATGCAATGTGTTTTTTCATATGATTATAGATTGTCTCATGGTAATTACTCAAATTATTCTCTTGATGATTTAAGTGCTAAAGTAGATTTTTATTTTGATAATATTTCTGTTACATCAGAAAAGTATGGTAAAAAAAACTAAAAATATCTTTAGAAGTGGAAATGGAATTTCTGATGGAGTCACAGATGATATTAATATGCCTCCTGCACGTTAAAATTATAACAAATAAACCAAATTCTTCTTTTGCTATTGATAAGGTTAATAATAGTTGTAACATTAAAACAGTCTTACATGGTGTTAAATATGATGTTTGTTTCTCAATTAATATCAAATCATTAACTGATAAAAACACTGTTAATACATAAGTTGGAGACAAATTAAATCTGCCTATTATAATAATAATCCATTAAAAGATGAAAAAATTTCACAAACCAACATTTATTCAGACATATGATCCCTAATGCAACTTCATTCAAATTTATGACATAACTCATTATTATAAAATGATAACTAGATAATTAAAAGCAAAAAAGACATTAAAGCAATGTTATATATGGAAAGATGTAAATCCTATGCAGCAGTCAGAAAATGCTAAACTGCTTTCAAGATGTTTTTTTTTTCTGTTACACATAGATTTGTAATTTTTCTTATTTGTAATATAGGATTAAAATACAGAATCTATAATATAAACTATATATCTTTCTTTGTTTAAAATCTTAGTCTTTTTTTACTCTATTCTATGTATGTGGTATGAAGTATTGTTTGTAAACTTATAGTTTAATAAAGCTTTTTGAAACTAAAGTAATGAACCATTAAATCAAAAAATATTTTATGATGGGAAATAAGACTATTGGGGAAACTTCATATCACACTATTAACTCTAATTATTTAGAAAAATATTTTGTAATGAATAATAATCTCAGTAATTTAGATTTTCTTAAAATATTTAGATGATCTAGATATTATCAATTTTCTCACGTACCTTCATATTATAAAACAATTATTAAAAGTCAGAAAGATTATGACAGCATACTAAAACAAATTCTGATGGTCACTACAAGATAAACAACAATTATTCTCATAGAAACTCTACTAGTAACATAACACTTTTTATTAATTCAAATCCATTGATAAAATACAAGTCTATTAAAGTGTTTGGTGAAAATGGACAAAATAATTTTATAAAACATTTCTGAATGATATTGCAAGCGGAATTTATTATCAATGCTTGTTTATAATACATATGCATAAATTCTGTCATTATTCTTATTAAGAAACAAAGATATCACATTGTATAAACAGATACTAATGCACACAAACACAAAACAGTTAACTAATTTCTTACAGTCATAAAGAATAGAATTATAAAGTTAACATTACCACATTAAAATATTTGAGGTAAGTTATATTTAGATTATGTGCAAAATAAACAGTTCCTACATTTTTACATTTTGTATGCATGTGTGTATGTGGAAGGTAAATATTTCAATTTATTAAAATTAATTGGTTTAGTTTACCAGAAAATTTATTGAAGAATAAATTACTAATTAAAAGTCAATTTAAATTTAATTAAAATGAATATGTTAAAATTTTATAGTTTTATGATTTATTTATTTTAAATAAATGTAATATTATTTTTTACCTGGAATTAAAGATGAAATGATTAAAAAAAATTTTTTTTTTTTCATTTTTAAAGTTTTTCATAATGTTTTACAATGCTGATTAAAAAATCTTAGCATCTAATATTTTGCCTGGTAATAACCATGACGATCTCTCTCAATATTTTGTGGGCAAATAAAGATATCATATTGCATGATGGAGAATATTCTGTAATCCAAACATCATGTGATAACTGGTATAAAATCTGAAGTTTGGAAAATACAGGCAGTCTTCACAAATTTTTATTGGATTCAGAACCTAAACAGGTTCAAAATTTTAAATAGCCATTTTTATTGCCATCTATTTTATGATCAGATAAAGTAAAGAGCTAGATATTTGTCATTGATAAGCAAATTATTTTTTTAACAGACAGGAATTGATATAAGGCACTTTTGTCTCAACATTTAAATCAACAGATTCATCTAACTTCAATTTAATGCCTCACTAGTGATTGCTTGTAAGCAGATTAAATTCATCAACTGGGGAAAAATGAATATTGTAGCAGATAATTTGTTTACTACTATAATCAATGTCACAACCATGTTGATTCATAAAATCAGATCTTAAATTTAGTTTGTGGATCCATTCAGTCATGACTAGAAATATGTGTTCTATAATTGAAAAACCTACTTTAAATTTAGCCTTTGTCTACTGGGAAAATAATATGGACTTGAAACCATTTGCTAAAGCAATCTAAGAAGACTGCTTAAGTGGTAATGAAGGAATTGATGATTTTCTTTTAAATAATAGACACTTAGTTGCCAGTATTCAATAAGGCTTCAATTTTAATTCCCTCAAACAAAACAATATTTTTGGGCAACTGATAATGGTGGAATGATCATCTATAGTCTCAGATTCTAATTCATCTAAGTGAAATTCCAAAAAGTTCACCCAAAACAGATTGTTCTATTCCAAATTAGTTAATCATTTCTACAGTGTGGAACATTGCCATGAGGTCCTATTAGTTCAATTGATGATCTTTAAATTTGATCATCAGAATTTTTATTAACATATTTATTCTTCAAGGATTACAACTTCCTAGTTGAGAGACACTAATTGGCTATCTTCCACACCATCAATACAATCTATAGAGGATATCTATCTCATTGACTGATGATTATTTCTGATTCTCCTATAAACATAATTTTTATACTGACGTTTACTCCTGCTATAGCTTACATTGGGTTTTCCTCCATAGATTTATGCATGCCATCATAGGTATTTTCACTAGAGTCCAAAGTTCTCAGTATATTTATAATCTCTTCCAGAGTATGAATATTAAAACCTGCTAATTTTTTTGATGTATAGGCAGTTTTAATGTAGCATATGTACAATTTGCCTCTCTGTCAGAAAAAAAGGTGGGTAATGTTTTAAACCTAGCAACTTGTTTCTTGAAATCTGGGTGTAATTTTCTTTATTGTTATAGTACTTTTCATGGTACATTTGGTTGCAAATACAATTTTTCTTGTCTTCATCCCAAAACTTATCCATTATATCATGCCTATCATTTCCATAGGTTTCAAGGCTTTTCAAACAATGACTGCCACCAATCCATCACCAATGAATAAAGGTGGTTTCTGAAAATCACTATTTTTTTCATTTACTAAGAACACTCAAGGCAAAAAAAATTTCTAAAGTACTAAGATACTCAACAGGGTTCTCATTATATTCTGCCTTGAAGACCCTTAACATTATAAAATGAAAAGATTTTGAACTAATATGTCAATTATTATTACCACTAAATATTTTTCCTTGACTACTTTCAACAACTGCTGTCACAACATTATCATCAGGAATATGATGCAAGAGAAATCAGGATTTTCTATTCTTCATTTTATAGAAATACCATTATTTTTAGAATGTACTTTTATCTCTTCTTCATATTTAATTTTAATTTGGTCTGCCTCAATTCTAAAATCTGTCATTTGTTTTTCCAAAGCTATACCAAGATTACTTTTATCATCTATAATTGATTTTACTTTTCTATATGACTATACATACATATTATGTCCTCTCTCATCTCATTTTTGCAATATAAAGTTTCTGTTAAAATTTTATTTATAAATTCCATATTGTATTACATTAATATTTACAATAATGAGAAGAAACCAGCCTTTCAGACATCTGCTATTAGTATTAATTTGTTTGCATTCCTCTGTCAATAAATATTTTAAAAGCATAGGATATTCACCTATGGTTAGAGTCTATTTTTATAAAAACCAGCACCTATTTACTGTACTTTATACAGGACTTAATTCTATTGTCAGCCTGATAATTCAAATGACAAATTATTTGTACAAATTTATTTTACATATTATAGGGAAGAAACATTATCTCGTTTTTAATTACTCATGATTTTGAATTATATTAATTTTAAATAACTGTAACAATTGTATTAATGCTATATATATATATATAGCATTAATACAATATATATATATATATATAGCATATATATATATATATATATATATATATAAGTGAAATAATGCTTAAAGCTAATTGGGATAATTAGTAACCATTAGAAGCCACCAGTAACCACATAAACATTCACAATAAGGATAGTAATCAATATTTCTCACTGCTGTCAAGGCAATCTCCTCACCTTTTAATAACAAGAATGGAAATCCATTCTTACTAAGGGTACATTGAATATATATGGACTCTTGAAAATTGCAACATGACTACAGAGTATGAAATACTGATACAGTGAAGTTTAAATAAACCTCTTTAAACATGAAATAAACATGTCACTGTAATGCAGACAACTAAATAGTCAATTATAACATTACAAACTGCAATACTTTTAAATTGCTCATGTATTATATATATATATATATATATATATATATATATATATATATATATATATATATATATATATATATATATATATATATATATATATATATATATATAAAGGAAACCAATCTTTCAGACATACATTATTGGTATTAATTTGATAAGATACTGTTTTTTTTCCTACAATATATTGTGCCGGTCAAAATCGTGTATTCATTCAACAAGATCAATAATCCAAGCAAAAGTACCTTGAATCCAACCATACCCAAGATACAGATGTCAGGGCATGGGTGAATCCTAACCTATTTGCCTGAACTATTGCCTCTCTGACTAATGGATAACGTTTGTGATGACATGAGCATTGCTTGATTTTATTCCATCCCAACTGGAGGTCATGGTTCACAAAGAGACTCAAAATAATAACAGGTTTATATAAGAAATTAATGATTTAGTGAATTGCAGAATGGTACAGACGTGATTGGATATTGATTACTAATGGTTTGAACGTAATAATTGTAATTTTTCTGGCAACATTACAAAGAAGTGAATTAAATCAAAGAAATATTATAAATAAATAGAGTAATTAACCTTAGAGATTTGGATTGATGACAAACTAAGCTAATTTAAAATAATAATATTATAGGAATTTATTAAGAAATTTAGTTACAAAATAAGTTGGATTTTGTTTATAGAACAGGATTATTTTTATTGAATTCATTTTGATGCAGAAGATGATTAATTGGTCTGCCAAGAACCTATCAGCAATAAAATATTATTAGCCCTCTTTAAGAGATTATAAATAAATCTATTATATATATATATATTTACATTGTCTCCGCCATTTCTTAACGATCCACCGTTTTCTAAAATTACTTGAATCCATTGTGTTAAATATATGTAAAATAAATAAAATATCCGTTAATTAAAAACAATATTGTAATTATAATTGAAATAATATTTTTAACGGTTTACAAACAATTACAAACAATCTTTAAATCAGCAGAAGTACTTTCGGTTACTTTCTAACCTGCCTCAACTGCCATTAAATTCAAAAACTCATGTATATATATATTGTAGCCTTTTGGTTTATTTCATCTATAAACCAAATGTAATAAAATAAAATAATTGTGGGAATTTTTTTTTTTTTTTTGAATATAAGAAAAGTTAAAAGTTTTATTTGAGAAAGTAATGGCTATATAGCTCAAAAGTAACATATATAGAGAAGTTTGTGTTTGTATAAAATATAGCTAGCATTATTTAATGCAGGGGGGATGATTGATTTTTTTTATTATAATAATTTACCAATATAATAATTCATGAATAAATATTTATATGACTAAGATAAAGTCTTGTGAATTTTGATATCTATTACTAAAGAGTTGATGAGAATTAAGACTGAAATGATTGTCAGTAGCTTTAGTTAACAGTTTCTTTCTAGAGAATAAGTTTAAAGTTATAGGGGATTATAGTGAATATTTATGTTTATGATTATCATAAATTCTAATTGATTTTATGCTTGTAATTATAAGAAATTATGATGTATATTTTATGTTCATATAATCTGAATAATCAGTTTTCTGTTTCATGTTCTGCACTTGTATGTGTGCGTGAGATAGATATAGGGGTTTGATTTTTTCCTTTCCTTTATAGAAATTTACATAATTTTCTATATTATTTAAAATGTAAATCTAGATAAAAAATTATTTAGATCAAATGAATGTAACCTTTGTTTGACCAAAAAGTGTCAGTAAGCTTATGTTTTTGACTAGATCTTCATTGACTAATTTTCCATAAATTAATCACCAATGTGTTAACTAAAAAGATCTGGTTTCAGATCAGACAAAGTTGTCAAAATTAACAAGTGGTAAAGAGTCAACAATTGTTCATTCTGAATGGAGATTTTTTAGTTGGATTTGGAGAAAAACCACCTGTTGGTGGGGGATTGACAAGTGTTTTCTCTCTTCTTTACTCTATAAAAGAGGCTGAGGAAAGTGAATGAGGGGAACTTTTTCTAAGTGAGAACTTTTGCTAACTAACTAAAAATTAATTTCTCTCTGAGGGTTTTTTTTTGTTAAATTTTCTGTCTCAAAATTTAATAATGTATTTAAGTTTTATAGTATACCAGAATATGAATTTCTAATTCATATATAAGTAGTGCATATTTTTTTTCCTCACATCAATTATGAAGAAATCATCTTTTAATAAGACATTGTATGCTAAATGCTACAACTTATCCATTCTGCTTATTAAAAATTCATGTAAGAAAAGAACTGTCAATTTTTTTTATCAAATTAAAAGACCAATTCATATTATAATAATTATTTGGCTGGTTAAAATTCATTTGAAGAACTGCAGCAAACTTCTGTATAATGTTTAAAAAGTTAATTCATGTTTAGTAAACAGAAACTGCTTGTTGTCTATAATTTGAGCCTCTAAAATGGAAAGGAAGAAGAAAAGAAACAAATCAATTCAAACCAAGGAAGAAACTCATTAAACAGAAGATAATCAACAGAGCTCTTCTAAAAATTTATTAATTATCCTGTAGCTACATTTTGATTTAAAATAATTATCTATGTTTTTATCTATCTTGATTCAAATGACTGTCTGTGCATTTTTTATACACATTTGATTAAAAATAACTGTATGATGTGCATCAGTAAAGCTATATCAAAATAAAATGACCTGAATATATTAATTGATTGATGGACAGATGAAGGAAAAGACATTAGAAAGAGACTATTGTAATGTTGATATTTATTCTTTATTTTATTTCATATATATAATATGTCATTTGTTTTTTTTTATATATTTCATTTTGTTTATATAATATGTCACACTCTAATCACTAGATTATCTTAATTTAATAATTTTTTTTATTTATGTTTAAAATGTTTAAAGGAAAGAGGGAAAATGATTTTGATACCATTCAAGTATAAATGCTCATGTAAATTTAAATTTACAAGAAAAGAGACAAATGATACAAATATTTTTTTTATATTCTTAACAAAAATTTAATTTGTGCTTAATATTAAATATGAAGAGTGGATGGATGGTCATCTGAAAACCCATTATTATGCTATAAGTGTTGATCTGTTATTGATAGAAATATTAAGTATGTTGTTGGTTTGACTGTTTAAAATTGAAATAGTTCATATATGTTTTGATTCAGGATCTGGTTAGTCTTTGTCATTATTTAGACTGTAATCAATGTATGTGTGGGCATATATAAAGCTATAAATGCTTGTCATTACTAATGTAAAGTTATCCTACCACCCAATAGGTGGGAAATAGCTGTCTCATGATTTATTTACCATGACAGTCGGAGATGACTGAGTTTCACTCCATTTATTTTGTTGAGATAGGGAATTATTAATAAAGTTACTGTTTAAGTGTAGAAAATGTTTTGCATGCCAATATAGAGAGTAGGTATCTAGACAGGAGCTCATTACATGACTCTAGTTCTTAAGAAAAGATCTCCCTCTGGCTCAAGTAAATAGTTTAAGTTTGGAGTTGATGTTTTTTTTTTTAATTTCCCTTACCAAGACACTGCTGTGTGTGCGTTATAAATACTGCATGGTGATATGGGATATGAGGAGTGTTTTTCTTAGATGGGACAGAATAAAAGTGGCACTGAAAGGATAAGAATTCAATCAGATGTATATATATATATGATGGGGATTGACAAAGATTTTAATTAATAAACTAACCAATCTGTGTTGATTTTTTTTTGTGAATGATGGTAAATTGAGGTCATCAAGCTGAATAGACATACTGACCTATCAAGATATATGTACAGTCAAAAATGTAAAGATCTGACAGGCATGAACATAAAAGTGTGGGTTTTGAATTTAAACTTGTTTGCAAAATCATTAGGGGATTTTATGGCATATCATCCTTCTTCATTAGAAATGTGAAAATTATCACTTGATAAAATGATTTAGAAATTTATGATTATTTAACATTGCTAGTTAGAATAATTGAAACGAATATATTATTTTGAAATAGTCCAATGGACAATGTTTACAATAAAAGGAGAGGTAGAAATTTATAGGTTTTCTTCTTTTTCAAGATATAGGTTTACTTAAAGCTAAAATACCATGTGTGAGTGTTTGTGTTTATTATTATTATTATTTATTTATTTGATAAATAAATGGGTCAAAACAATAAATAAGTCATCCAGAAAAGTAGTTACTTTAAACATGTATTTGAACCATAGTCTTTAATAGATCTGAATCATATATTTGAGTGCAACAATGTTATATTTAAGTATGTTTTTATTTTTATTTTTATCATTATTGTTAATGTAATAAAATGTTACTATTGTTATAAGATTACATTGTGCTTTGTGTTTTGATGTTTCAAATATCTCCAGAATCTATATGACTAGCACCTATATTTAAAGTGATATTAGTTCATATTTAAATCTAATTATTTATTTTTTATATTGATAATTTATTTCCAAGATCGATTTGCAGTAGTCTTTATTATATTGTTTCCATATTCGATTCACATAGTTAATTTTATATTGATAACTTATTTCCATGATTGAATTACAGTATTGATTTTGTCTTGATTTATAAGTCACTTTTATAAACTTCATTTTCATATAATTTATTTTCATAATTAATTTGCATAATCTGATTTTATGATTTATTTTCGTACTTTACTTTCATAAGTAAATTTTGCTTGATTTATCTGATTAATGTCCATAGTTTACTTCCATAGTTTTACTTTAGCAAAATATGATAGGTTTAAAGTTATTAATTAAAATTTGGTCAATAGATTAGAAATAATAAAATAAAATGACAGGAAATAGTTGAGTTAAGTTTAACAAATTTAATCTTTTGATTCATTGTAATGTTATGAATATTGGGAGCAGACATAATAATCCTTTCCTGCTCTCGGTGTTTAGAGTGATTCCCACTATTAAACTCATATTAAAATTTATTTTAGCATATATGGGATCATATCCATTACAGTGTAATCGTTTATATGGGCACCTCTTGACAGATCTAGACCCTGAGAAAGAGCAGTTCAATTATTAATCTAAGAGCTAGTTTGGAAGTCAGGTAGCACATTATAATAAAATTACTATACTATTATAAAAATAGAGATCATGAATTGATAGTTGATCAAAAGATATATGTGTGTTAAAGAAATAAGTTTAGGGATTCTCAGATTAGAGAATATAACACAGACATTCCGTGTTATATAATTGTAGCTATTGAAAGTGATAGATTCTGAGAACAAAAAATAAAGTAATGGAATTAAATGGGGAGGATTTATTTGTGATAATTTTTATCTAGTACTAAATTAAATAATGATTTTATATTAAGAACATAGATTATGAGTTCTCTGCATTAATTACTGAGTTATTTCCAGTCAGATATAAATGAGAACTGTATATAGTATTTTCTGTAGTTACCATTTGAGATCAGATATTTTTAAGAAAGTTGTGGGAGAAAGTTGTTTCATTATTATGAATTTTATAATAAATATATCATGAAATATTTGCATGACTAAGGCTAGGTTTGAAATTAAGACCATATAGATTGAATGGTTTTATCATTATTATTATTATTTTTTTTGAGAGACAATTTAATTACTTTCTCCATTATCTTCTCTAGTCCTAAATATTGCTAATGATGATGATCTCTGGTGGGCATTACAATTTATAGCTGCAATTTGGCACCCCTGGTATATTTGATCCTAAAGTTAGTATAAAGTTCAATTGACTAGCTACTTGAAATAGATGAGAGTTTATTGAGGTTGAATAAGTGAAAGATTGTGCTGAGAAAGTTGAGGTTACAATATATATAACAAGAGATGAAAGATGTGCACTTATAACACAATTAAATCATTTGTCTCTACTGAGTGTGGAAAGCAAGATAGTTCATTTTCAATAAATTAAATAATCATATTTAACTAATTAATGGGATTGGTGTGGGAAAGATGTGCCATCATGGCAGAGAACATTTGCTAAATAAAGATATAAAATGATAATGAAGTCAGTGTGCTATTATACATTACAACAAAATAAATGAGGTCTGTTATGAACCTCTGGGTGGCATTACTAAAAGAAATCCCTGATAGATACATGTAGATGATGAGAAATGCTGGCCCTCCAGCCAGAACGTGTTTCTGAATAATAATAATGGATTGTACATGCTGGACTTCCCATACACATCTTAATGGCAATGCCCAAAAAGGATCCCTTGGTATGAACTACATCTACTTTGAGGGTGTGTGAAAGATTGGACTGGTCATAGTTAAATTTCCGAAGGTCCTGAGGAGTAAGTAGCAAAGCAAAATACTAATAATAAATGAATGGTTGTAGCTATAAATACATAATGCCTTAGACATATACAGATAGTGTATCACTAACGAAAATAATAACTTAATTTCTGATTAAAATAATCAGCTCCCTGATATAATAGAAAGTCTCCAGAAACCCTAGGCCATTAATGAATGAATCATAAAACATAATATAAAAGAGAAGGCAAGAATTAAAATTTAGAATATAAATTGTTTTCCACACTTTCCAAATATTTCATTTATTAAGATATTAAATAGTTTATCATTGGTAATTACAAATAAGACTGTCTTTTAACTAACATAGATGGAGCATTGGCTATCAAACTCACTTATGGTGAAGTTTGACAATATACAGCATCAAATTATACATCAAATTTTTCCTATTTTTTGACAAATAAAATATATATTATGAAACATGTACTGATAAAATGCTTTCAACAATTTTCTTTCAAGTCATTTGTTTTACAGAAATTGTAATAGATTTACTTAACTGATTTACTAAAATTCTTTATTCTTTCAGAAAAAATTACAAGGGCAATTTTAAATTGGAGATAATAATAACACATCTAATTTTTTAAATAATTTCTATCATTTAAAACAAATTTATAATATAAGGTACAAAACTAAATGAGCTTTCTTTAATTAATTAATTTAATGGAATTAAGCTCCTGTAATGATTTTAAATGGAGAAAATTAGAAGAGGTTTTAAAGCTAGTTTCTCATTGAGTTTTTATACTTGGCTGTTTCAGTAAGTCAATATTATAAATAAACTAACAAAAATTAATTTAAATTTTCCACATCAAAATAATGTGAGATTTTTAGAAGAATTGATATTTTAAATTTAAGAGAAAAATTAAAAGACGTATTTAAAATTAAGTTGTATAAACATTACAGATATATAAAATATAAATTAAAATTTATTTAGAAAACAAGTAAAATAGAATCAGTGGCTTGCGGCAAATAGGAGATTATAATAATATACCTATTGGGAGATGTTCCATGGCTTGTAACAGGCAGTTATACAGTCAGATAATTGAGCAGCCTTCCTTGACACAGTACAGTCTCCAGCTAGATGTTGAAAGCACTGGAAAGGCATTGATGGGCTGGTGGAAACAGAGCTTCAGGGAGCAATGCCGATCTTTTCACCCCGTCATTTCTTTAATCACCATGTACTGTAAATCTAAACTACTCTCTTCAGTGAACTCTTCAAATAATAATCTCTTTCAATAATCCTTTCTTATCAAAAATTTCCACGATTTATGTGATCGGGCTTTATCTATAGGATTCAATCTACAGTGACAATTGCCAATTGCAACCACTCTAAGTGTTTATCTGAGGTTGGTGCCTGCTTTGGAAGGAAATCTATCATCCTGCATTAAACATGCCCCAAGCACTCATTTGCTAATTAAAAGAAAACAACAACAAGCATATTCAGTTTATCAGTCATTGTACTAAAAAAGCCTATTTAATTAAGATTTAGATTAACAAAAAAAAATGCAAATTTTATTCAGAAAAATTTTAGGAATTTGGTACAATGATTTTCAAATTTAATATTTGATATAAACTTAAATAGAAATTTACAAAATATTTCTTAGAAATATTACACTGTTTACATAACTGATCCTTTAATGTGAATTTATCAAAAGATAAGTATAAAATGTTACCAACTGATTAATTTAAGAAAAATGAACTTTAATAAAAGAATTTAAAATATTTGTAACATTTTATAGATATCTAGGATTCAATTACATATCAATGCCAATTTAATAAAATAAACATAATATACAGTTTTACAAATATTATAAAATAATAAACTATTATAAAAGATTAGTTAATCATAAAATACAAATTAATTATATAAAAAATTATAATATTGATTACAAATATACTACCATTTATTATGAGATGGTTGTCAGTTAATATAAGATTGGTTTCAAACCCATATTAATGCTGATGACATTGGCACTGGGTGAAGCAGAAATATGCACTATATTTCCAGCTTCAATATAGAATTAAATTTGTACAAATAATTTGTCATTTCAATTATCAGGCTCACAATAAAATCATGACATTGATTAAACATAATCAGTAAGTGTTGGTTTATTAAAAATAAACTCTAAGTATAAGTAATTCACCTTTGTTTTAAAAAAAAAAACATTTATTTAGGAGAGCACAACAAATTAATACCAATATCACATTGTGAAAGATTGGTCTCCTTTCATATATTTTACATATACAGATTGTTAATACTTTAATAGTCATGACATTATTTTAATACACCATAGAAATTAAAACATTCAAATAAAGAATAATTATGGGCATTATTAAAAAGAAATGTAAGCATTTATTAAGCCAGTAATTTCTGAAAAAATAAAAAAAAAGATTTTTACTATTACTAAATTTTATTATATTTTATCTACAGACTTTTAAAATCTTCACTATTTTTAAGTCATTATTTCACTTTCAATAGCAACGTTTGAAAGATTTAATTTATTGTAGTTCATATATTGATATACTATTGTATTTAAAACATAATTATTTGGGATGAAATATGTTTATTTCATTTTTTTTCCGAATCCATAGAAACAAGAGCAAAGGCTTTTAGTAAAATTTATAATCATCATTTAAATATTTTATTAATTATTACAGTACAAGTATTTTTTAAAAAATATCATTAAAAAGTTACAATCTGTGTTAAATTTTGAAACAATTTATTATAATTAACCTCCATTTAATTGTTTTAAAATTACTACTTAATAGAATAATGAATAAATCTTATTGTATCTTAAATAAATTACGTTTGCAATTAAATCAGCTATTTCAAAATAATATATAAATATAAACTTTAAATTAAACATAGTTCCTTTGTTGGCATTTTTCTGCACTTATTAATAATGTCTTTCACTTCCGGTTTAATGGCGGCCTCTGAATGCAGATCTTCTGCATCATCTCTCATCTGATGTGAATATATTTGCACTAAAAAGGGAAAAATTCGAGAGAAAATTACAAAACTATATCTGTGAGTACAATCTTTATTATTCTATGCAATTATTTAGTGCAATTTACTACTTTAAAGTAGTTTTGAAACATTAAATTAAATAACGTTTATTAATTACGGTTAACTGCTAAAATGGACTCTGTAATAAAGCCTATACTAAAACCTAAACGCTCTAATGGGAGGAAAAATATATATACTAACCTTAAAACCTCTGATGAGTCCCAAAGTTTGGATTTCAACAATAAACCCTCCAAAGAACCTAAGAATAAATCTACAATGGTAGAAAGCATTTCAAATAATCAATTTCTTTCTTCTTCGACTACTAACAACCCGATAATAAAATCTATGCTAAAATCGAAACACTGTCACATGAAAGGGGAAAATAATTCAAAATTATCTAGTGATTTTCAAATTGTTAATGCAAAGATTGCAACCCCTAATGAACCTAAAAATAGCGGTGAAAATGTTCGAAATGATCATACCGTTAAAAAAAAGTATAATTCCTCTCATAAATTCACGAAATGATGGGAAAACGTTGCAACAGGGGAAAACTGATTCTCCAATTACAGCCTCAAACAAAAAAAAATGAATCACTTAGAGAATTCCAAAATTTTACAAACATCATCAAAAACTAATCTATCTCCACTAAATAATCCAGAACTGGGAATACAGATTAACAACAATAATTTATATAATAACACAAATCTAAATCTCATAAAATCTCCAAAACATTTAAAGGAAAATAAAAATTCCAAAACTACAATAATTAAACCAAATCAGAAATCGACCATAAACCATAATGATATGCACTCTCCCATTCCAAAACAATCTTCACTAAGTCACCCAGAGTTTGACAAATTCAATATCACAAGCCCTGAATACAGGGATTCAAACCAACTACCTCACAACTCTGAGCATAATAGAACCACAAGCCCAATGATGAATGAAATGACATATGCCAACAAGGTCAGAGCTAACATAATGATAAATAAACATCATCAAACATCACAACCTGATAAATACATGGAAGCAATTCAACTTTTACAAGAAATAGAAACAGAACAGTCCACATCAAACTACTCTAATCCTCAAACAACATCTACAGATAATCCTACTTGTGATATTTAGAACCATGAAATAATAAATGAACAGTTTAACCAAACCATCCCATTGCCACTCCACAAATCTCTACTCAACTATTACAATGAATGTTCTCTCATACTTTCCACTACAGATAACTGTTTAAATCTATACACATTCCCTACATCATCACTATATGAACTATGTAAAGCACATGGCTGGTGGAAATCGATCCATAAGATCCTCTTTCATCCAAATGAAAGATATCTTATCATCCAGTTCACAAACCAACATGTTAAAGCTACCTTTAGAAATAGTCATAAACTCCTAAACAACAAATTTCTTGTCTACATTGACCTCAACTGCCCAGTTGTTTTAACAGGGCGAATTCAAAAATGTACCATGGACTTTGAAAAGGCAGACCTTCAGCACCACTTCAAAGATTATGGCACCATTATCAAATTTCAATACCTAGTAGCAGACAATGATGATCCCACAGTATACATCAACACTGCACAATTTCAGCTAGTTCTTAAAAAAGGAATTCCATCTCAATCAGTCCCATCTCTAATTCAACACAGCGAATCTCCACTCAACATCATCTTTTGTGGCCTTCCACCCCAATGTTTCCATTGCAGGCAGAGAGGCCATCTAAAAAAAGATTGTCAAGAGAGAAAATGCATAATTTGTGGAGATATTTGGTACAAATTTCACAAATGTGATAGCGATCAAGAAAATCAACATCTAACAAATATACACAAGTCTCAAGCAACAATATATCATTAGCAATACCACAGATCACACTACATCATCATCAAAAATTCCTAATGATGAAAATTCCTTGGAAACAGAACAATTTCAACTCACTCCTGAACAGCTGCATACCAATGACAATTGTGTATCATCATCAGATACAGCAACAATCAACCAAACAGACATGGACACCGATGCTGAACAAAGCAACACTACAATGGCCAGCAACAGAATTCCATATAAAAGAAAACATAAAAAAAACAATAGCTCTGAACAATCACAAGAAAGTAGCAATAGCAATGAATGTGACAATCTGTGAGATGCAACAAAGACTAATATTTCCCCACCAAATAGACCTTGTGAAAAAAAATGAAGAGACCGTTCTCCAAAAGTCACAAGTTCATATAACCTCACAAATGAAACAAATACAATAGACCAAGATAACAACATACAACTGATTTACCCTTTGTCTCAAAATAAAGTGGCCTCATGTCAACATGAAAATGATAATGAACGCTTACTGATAGACTTATCTCCATCATTGTGGCCTATTCCTGAACCTATTCCACCAGACCTCAACTTATCTAAGAACCTAATACAATCTGAACCTTATCATCACCCCACCAATTTGATGCTGGAACAGAATATTATGGTTCTTAGAAACTGGATCACATTCCAATCAGGCAAACTCTCCCACACGAGAAAGCGGTTTCACTATCAATGATGACTTTCAACATAACATCGATTAACGTCAGAGGCATGAACTCCCTTGGCAGAATCCAAGCATTATTATTCTGGCTTAAGCATAATACACCTGATGTTCTTTGCCTCAATGAAACAAAACTTCACACACTATCTGACCAAAACATCATACAGAGAATACAAAAATTTGGATACTTCCATTATTCCTTCTCCTCCTCTGCATCTGGTGGAGTAGCAATTCTTTTTAATAAAAAATCTAAAATAACCTTTTTCAAAATAATTCATATAGATTCTAACTGCCTCATAGCCATTATATAGGTAAATGGATGGACACTTAACATAATAAATGTTTACATGACCAAAGCATGAGATATAATCTATAGAATCATCCACACTATCAACGCGGTCTTAAGAACTAACCCTTTTCCTGCATTGATGTTAGGTGATTTTAATCATATATATGATTCTTTTGAAAGGAGTCACTTAAAGTCACTAAGCAACACCTTTACAAGTGGAAGACAGCTTTTTGATGTGTCTGCCTTCTCATTCTATTCATCACGGTTTAAGTCCCTCATTGATCTTTTATAAGTCTCTCCTTTACTTTTCTCCCTTCATTGAAGCTAACCTGTGGCCTGTTGTCTTTACGGACCACATGACACTAGAGGTCCTTATCAGAATTGTGGATAACACACATTCATATGGCAACATTCCACGAACAATGAGGATCCTCACAAAGGAATCTGCCACTATACAACTCATCTCTGAGATTTACATATCATTCAACTCTGCTAATATAAACACACTTTCACCATGTGATAAATGGAATAACTTCATAAATATTCTACAATCACATATTCATAAATGCACTCAACATAATAAAGGTCCCCTCAAATTACTAAGTCAATTGGACAAGATAGCCTACACACTTAAACATTTGCCCATACAAAGGCAAAATATTCAAGAAATTACTCGCCTTATATTACAATACAAAGCTACCCAACAATCCCTGGCTGAATACCTATCAATTAAACGAGCGCACAGTTACTTAGCATATCAACACTGCTGGACTCGAGGCTACATCAGATGGGCCCTAGGATCCAACCAACAAAACAAGGCACCCTCATTGATCAAGATACACAGTAAACAATATATCGGCCTCTCCATTCTTTCCAAAATAAGAGACTTTTACAAAAGAAAATTACAACCTATTGGTGTCACTAACATCCGTAGAGTTTTTGTTACTAACAACCCTATGGAACATATCATCACAGATGGTGATATTCTTGACAAACTGCAATCACTCCCAGAAAGTGTCCATCCTAGCATGCATGGAATTCCCAGATTTCTACTTTTACACCTAAGAGCTTTTACTATCCCAGTAATCCACGGAATGATAGACCTCATCACCACTGGAAGTCATCACCTAATAAACCTATGTCCCATCTCCATGGTACCCTTTTTAAAGAAGTGAGATGCACAACCAGATCTCAATAACCTGTGTCCTATCTCGATGATTCCTCTATTGACAAAGATCATCAAGAGCATCATTAAAGACAAGATTCAATATAACATAATTAAACAACTTTTGTGCTATCAATTTGCAAAAAAAGGCACTTCAACATCTGATGCTGTCAGCCACTTCAGACTTCTGGTCGATCATGTGCAGAGACAAAGGAAGTCCCGGCCCATTGCAGTCCAACTTGATATAGCTGGGGCATTCGACTCCGTGAGAATTGATGTTCTTCTCAGTGTTCTGGAACAGCTAAATGTACCACCCATATACATTCAAATGATTGAGAACCTTCTTTACAATCGGGAAGTGTTCTTGTCCCTAGATGGTCGCATTGCCCCGGGTTTTATGCCCTACATCTCCATCCCCCAAGGTTCTCCCCTGAGTGCACTTCTCTTTGCTGCCTATATCAATCCAATGCTGTTGAACATTGAGGCCACGTTTTCTGGTATCGCTGTTCCACTACTTAATGAGAACATCAATCACATCTCCTATATGAATGATGTAGTTGTGTTTCTTTCATCCCATGATGAACTGGGTAAGCTAAAACAACTTCTTGATCACCATGCCAAATTATCTGGTTTCCTTGTCAACCCAAAAAAATCAGCTATTTGGTCAATTCTTACTGGCCAGAAGATCTCTGGTGGATTTGAAGCAGCACCACAGAAATTTCTAGGATTTCACCTATCAAAAACACCCACGGTGATGCGTAAAGAGATACAGGACTCATTATTAGAGAAAATTGAAACCACAATCACATCTTTGTCAAAAATATACCTTTCCCTATTTGGGAAAGTAGCCCTTTTAAATGCTCTCATTCTTCCAAAAATAATATACTATTTGGCAGGGTTCATCCCCACCAAAGTATTCATCAACAAAGTAGAAAACGCCTGTAGAAAACTGTGTTGGGCGGGCCGATCACCCGTAATTAGCTTGAGAATCCTCCAAAAGCCCAAAACTTTAAATGGTCCCTCACTACACTCACTAACTATATTCAACTTACAACGCATCCATAATGTACTCTACAACATCTTCAAGGAAAATGAACGTGCTCAATGCCCACTTCCGGAAAAGAACATTCAACATACTGATCGTCCACCCCCCAGAGGACGTGCCTTGCTCCTTCAACAGCAGATCAACTTTATCTTTGATAACATCAAACCAACATCAACCCTATTTTAAAGAAAACTTGCGTATTGGGAAGTGTTTGATCTTCTTGACCATCAAAAACAGAGGATCCCCAGCTGCCTTTCAATCAACATCCCTCGAATGATAAGGATGACCAAGCTCTGGAAGTTGCCACCAAAAATCGTGGACTTCCTATTGAAATCAAACCTGTATGCCCTCCCAACAAATGCCTTCCTCCACTATAAAAGGGGGCAAGATATTGACCCTAATTGCTCATTGTGTCAAAGACAGGAAGAGACTACCGATCACTTCCTCTTCGAATGCATAACTTTGAACAATTTACGAACTCATTTTCAACAAAACATGACAAGAAATCAAATTGAAATGAACCTCAAGACAGCAATTGAAAAGGGCATATTCTCTGAAATCCGGCTTTCGGCCATAATTAACTTTTCCATCTGGGCATTGCGCTGTAAGCTGGTGTTCCAGGATGAGACCTTGAATAATATATTCGCAGTGTTTTGCCAAATACTAAACAAGGAAAGGGATAGAGATATGCACACTGCTGACCCATTCACAGCTGCACAAACCTGGGACTCCATTGCAATTGGATAGAGCTCCCCGCAACTTTGCTGTTTATTGGGTGGCTGTTGCTTTTCATCATTTCATAAAACTCAAACACGGATATTAAAACTACCTACTAACAGCATCTCATTTTAATCTTCCCTGCTATGAACTTTAGACAAATTGGGTTTCTATGGTCTATTTTTGGAACAACAAACACGTCACAAAAGTTTCCTGTGCAAACATTAACTCAAATATATCTTTTTTTTATTTGCATGCTATTTCATAATCATTTACTTGTTTTTTTTTTTTACTTTTTGGTCTGTATTTCTATGATCTAAATGTACAATAAATTTGGTTTTTGAAAGATTAATAATGCCTTTGGTGATTAATATTGACATTAAGACTAGTTATAACATGAAGTAATCTGCAATAGATATTCGAATGCCATTAAATATTTAATATAAATTGTCAATTACCTGAATAGATTCATTCCTATTTATATTACAAAATTAATGTAGACATTTACCCACAAAAATATTTTTAATTTTGTCTTATTCAAGGATGTCTAGTTATTTTATCATTTGTACCAGTGAAAGGAATTGTGGTCTGAAAAGATGAAAATAACTGAATTAATTTTTGGCCATTAAAATTGAATAATAAATCTCAATCTAAAAAATGGTATTGAAATGATGTGGTGATAATAATAGTTTTGTATTTGAACATTGTTTAACCTACTGAGAAATTCAGCTTAAATCAAATAAATATTATTTTTAGAAAAAGAGAAGAATCTTTCTAATCTTATGTTAATTTTAATTTAATTTAAATATTGTATGTTAATATTCATTATTAAATAATTAATTATAATTAGCAACTACATATTATTTTTATCTATCTATCTATCTATCTATCTATCTATCTATCTATCTATCTATCTATCTATCTATCTATCTATCTATCTATCTATCTATCTATCTATCTATCTATCTATCTATCTATCTATCTATCTATCTATCTATCTATCTATCTATCTATCTATCTATCTATCTATCTATCTATCTATCTATCTATCTATCTATCTATCTATCTATCTATCTATCTATTTATTTATGTATCCGTCTATCTATCTATAGACATATTTTCTCTTTATATATATATATACAAACACATGTCGTAATAGTAAAATGTTTTCAAAACTTAATTAAGTAATTTTCTTCACTTATAAAAAAATAAATTTTTTTTATTACATTTAGGCATCTATCATAATAATATATAAATTTTACTGAAACTCCATACTTGCAAAACACAATAATTACATGGTTTAAACCTAAATTATTGTCATCATAAAACCAGAGAAGTTAAAGGTATAGTTTAATTTACAAGCATTAGTTAAATGTTTGTTTTTAATCAGCTATATATAATAATTAAAAAATATGTTCAAAGTTATAATTAGACATAAAATGAGACAAATTGCTGTTAGTTTTGATTTTCGTGTAAAATTATTGACTCTTTTTCTGATAGTTTGAATTTTAATGGCCTTTCTGTTATAAAAAGATAAATAATTAGTTTTCACAATATATATTACATTTGCATTAGCATTTGAAGTCTATTCTGCAACTATGGATAAACTAGAATTGTATTTGATGGATTGTTTTCATGAAGTGATGAATGCTAGAAATTTTAATGCACAAAGTCTTTTCAAAGGAATTAAATGTAAATAAATGTTTTTTTTTCTTTCTAAAATTAGAAAACTGAGAATCTTTTTAGATTTAAAAAAAGACCATCAATCAGAAATTTAGAAAAGGCACATGTTTTGTTTTTTCTGACACAGCTTACAGAAGATTACATGAATTTAATATTTATTACAATTTACATATTCTTGCTTATCGCTTTCTTTATTAATCTTTTTGTTGTTGGTCGTAATTTAAAAATAAAGTTTCATGTGTTTTACTACATACAAATAAAAAACAAAGGTAACTACGGATACGGCATTCATAGGAGTTTAACAATTTACTCAACCAGTATTGAAGACCTCATTAATATTATAATAACAATTTTAGTTTTATGGGCAAGGCATAAACATTCATTCTCAATCCTTATTAATTAAGAATCTTTATCATATAGCTACCATTATCTAGATATTGACTTATTGACCGATATTAAATATCTATTTGGATTGAAAATGGACCGATTATCTGAAAAAAAAAAATCTAAACCTGCTTAATATCTAAAAATAGAATTGTATTTAAAACAATTGTTTTTATAAAGTGATGAATGATAGAAATTTTGATACATTAAATCTTTTCAAAAGAATTAACTATAAATGTATTAAAATAAAAAAAAACAACAACATTAGAATCTTTTCAAGGAATCACACATCACACATTACATTTTTCTCTTTCTCTTACCCCCCCCCCCCATCGCTCTCTCTCTCTATATATATATATAACAAAACTTAAATATATTCCAAACAACGGCGGACATTTATTTTGTTTTATATATATGTTGTAATAGAATAAATGTTTCAATTATTTACATTTATCTCAATTTATATGGGTGCCACTTGACTTTAAATATATGGGGAAAGATCAGCATGTATATAATTAAGCAATATTTTCTATCTAGAACATGAAAACCGTAAGTTACATCTGACAACTGGATATGCAATGAATATGTACACCAAACAACATTATATAAAACAAGTTAACACATTATAACAATAACAGTTTAACCAAAAATATAATTGTCAGTCAAAAGGTAACTTTTTCTATTTATAAATTTATAAAACCATTTTTACAATCTGTCATACATGGAGGAAACAACAATTATTTATAAAGTGCACTAGGTTTTAAATTAACTGTAAACATTAAACTTCATCACATTTATAATGGTGATATAATGTTTATAATTGAATACATTTATCATACAGCCAACTCCAAATTCTAATATACTCAAAATACAATCTTGTATATGGCTGATCTCACAACTTTATGTCATATATTTAACTCACAAGTTTCCTAATATAGACACATTTCTCTAATAGGAATTTATATAATAAAAGCTATATTTTCAACAATAACTCTAGAAAATTCCAATTCACTAACACCCTGACTTCAATAAAGGTGGCTCATTTTGAGATCATCTATAAAATGAATCTCGAATGTCATTTCCCATATATATATATATATATATATATATATATATATATATATATATATATATATATATATATATATATATATATATATATATATATATTATTCGACAGTTAACAATCAACAGCTTATATAATATAAAAACATCTGCAAAAACATCTAATCTTCAGCAATCAAAAGAAGAGCTAACTATAAAGAAATAAACCTGATTGACACAATTAAATCATTAACTAAAAGTTACTTATAATTAACAATCATTATTGCATACCTGGACACTTTTATTTTAATTTTTTTTCAATGTGGATTCTTTTATATTATATCTTTTGTTATTATTATTTTGGTTTTAACTGACAATTTCAAAACATTTTTTATAAAGAAAACTTTATTTAATATGTATATTAAAAAATAAAGCAAATTTTGATTTTTAAATGTAGCTCCTATATTTAACTGTAAATACTGACTTTTTTCTTTTTTAATAAAACATTTGCTTCATAAAGTTTATTAAAAATAATATATTAAAATTCACATAAATATGTTAAGCTAATATCTAAACAAGTTTTTAAATTAAAAAAAAAAAACGGACAAAGCCCCCAAGTTCCATAGCTGTAATTTGACTTCTTCAATATGGCAAAAATAATTCATTTTTAAGTGGCATAAGACATGTTTGATGACTGGAAAGCAAATCCATCTTTTATTAGAGTGTTTCTTATTCTTTTTCTGTGTAGTGCATACTATCTATATCCAGGTGTTTAGTCAAATCTCTGTTGATCATGTTTGTTAAAATTTACTATATAGGTGTTTATACAATGATATTCATTAACATTATTTTTACCTGGATAACACATTTCCAGTTTTATGGCAACTAATATATCTTCCATTCTCTCAATAGTTAACCAGTTGTTAGCCAAGATGATGTGGTAAATATTAGCAGGCAAATTATGCCTTGTGAGGTAAATAATACAACATTCTGACAGGAGAAAGCAATAAGTGTTCTTAATTTTTTCCATCTGCCAAAAAAGAACTGTGAGAAACTTGTATTAATATCATTCTTGAGACACCTAATACAACACATTATCTTAATGCTCTTCATTTCAAAAGCTTTGTACTATTACTTCTTCATACTTATCATAAGTATCTGAATGCTGGTACCTTGAGATTCACCAATTCTTGGTTGCACCGATCTTTTTATTGACATCCATTGATTGGTTACCAATACAGAATTGATTTACTTCTTTATGTCCATTTTGCATAATAGTGTTTTTAGGGTCCATCTCAATATCATGTTTGATCCTTTCTTTAAAAATTTAAAGATAATTCACACATGTATTTGTCAATTTTTCCAATTCTTTCTAAGACATATTTATCATGTCAGATTTGAAATTTTATAATTTGTGTCCAGTTTGTCTTGTATCACTTGATTACTATGTTTAATATAATTTTTTTTTCTGACTTCAGCAAATTTATTTGATGTAACATCATTTGATTTGTTTTTTACCTTGGCTTTTTTGAGATTTATTTATTTCACATACCATGGTGTCATGCATTACTTCAAGTTTTTTGTCTGTATATTTTATCATAATGCCATTTATTTCTTCTAGAACTTTATCTGTATCTTTTTATTTTTAAGAATTTCATTCTGCATGTCCTTTATTTATTTCTTTTTCTGTAAATGTACTTCTTCTATATTTCTTTTTATTTTGTCATCTATCATTCCATCTTATACAGTTCTTCTTTAAGTTTGTGGTCTATTTTTTCTATGTTTGAAATGGTCATTCATAATTAATTATATCTATTTTTGCATCACTAAATCTCTTTATTTGTTCATTTTCTATTATCAATTTCATTTTCTTGAAAAATGTGCTAATCATCTGCATCATATCTAATTGTTACATTGTATTCAGGAATTTTTATGTCTTTATTAATGTCTGATTGCTTTATTGGTTTATATATGTCAGTATTGGGATTAACATTATCCATATCAGAAATATTCAAATCATCTTTTTTCACTACTAGCTTCAGCTGGTTTTTAAACATTCTTCTACAATCATTCCTTTCTTTTTTTATTTATTTAATTATCATTTTGTATTTTCTTGATCTGAAAATTTCCTTTACTACATAAACTCATTGTTTTCATTATAGTTCTAATTGGATTCATCAATAACTACACTATATTCTCCACTGAATCAACTTGAAACCTGGCAAGTATGTGAATACCATTTTGTGATCAGACCTTCAGTTTTCTTTACATTCTTAAGTGATATAATTACAATATACAAAAAAAAAGAAAAAAAAAAGGTATTGTCTGGTCCACTTATGCCATTTATCCATCTCACACAAATGGAACTTTAATTAAACTTAAATGAAGCCCAATGTCGGTATTTTAAAAAATACATATCATAGTATTACTATGTAATTCTCAGAGTAAACATGTTTTAATTATTTATATTTATCTCAATTTATCCTAGCATCACCTGACATTAAACGTTAGAAGATAGGACAACCACATACATGTATATTAAATAATATTTTTTTAATAGGATGAAGATACACAGTCCCTTAGTTGCTTCAAGGACACTGACTATCTGTATTGTTTAGCTAAATGAAAATAATACATGTTTTGTGCTGTTGTGCCTCACCAGCAGTTCACAAGTAAAAGCACCAAATCTCAGTAATTCTTATGCATATTTTATGCATAGCATAATTAGAGATACACGTGTAAAATATCAACATTATCACCATCCAGAAGTAATACGCCAATTGATCGGTAAGACATTTTAAAGTTAAACTATCATCATAGAAGTTAATATTTTAAATAATAATTGCTTACTGAACATAGCAAGGTATTTAGATGCAGTTTTTACTTTATTATAGTTTAAAAATTTTGTTAAAAAATTATTTAATAAAATAACTTAGCTTAAATGTGCTAAAAGGAAATTATTTAAATAGTGTAATAGCAGTATTTTTTTAAAATGAGTGTTCAGTCCGTGCAGGCAATTATTTTGTCATTTTATTCTGCTGCATCCTGTCTAAAAGAAACAACACTTGTGTTTAGCTTATGACTATTTTTTTTTTTTTTTTTTTGGAAAGACAATTTGTAAATAGGTTTTATAATCTTTTAAAAATTTACTGTAAATAATAATAAATGTATTTAATTTTTTTTGGAATTTTGCCCTTGTTTTTCTATATATAATTTCTTGTATCCTGAATTCTTAATTATATGACAAAACTCTTAGTAAATCAGATAATCAATTCTCATAAGATCCAAACTCTAAACTTATTTATGCAAAGATTGCATAAGTAATATATTCCAAAGATTTGAATTTATTTGAAAGAATTAAATGTGATTTAATTTAACTTTGAACTCATTATTCATTTCAGACTACATATTATTTATTTATTTCACAAACAAAAAATACATTATTTTAGAACTTGATTATTTTTTATTGATTGTGTTGTTGATGAATAGTTGAAAGATATAAAACATACCCTTTCTTTCTATTTATTTGAATGTCATCCTGGGTAAAATACTTTACTTTTCCATTTTCTTTTTATATGTCAAATGTGTTGACGGGAAGCGAACCCAGGCAAACCTAGGTCAGCTGCTTGGAAGACAGCTATGCTAATCATTAGCCACCAAATTTATATTTCTTTTATACAATTTATTGAGTAGATCAAAGATGTCTTTAATTAATTGTTATTATTATTATTATTATTATTATTATTATTATTATTATTATTATTATTATTATTATTATTATTATTATTATTATTATTATTATTATTATTATTATTATTATTATTATTATTATTATTATTATTATTATTATTATTATTATTATTATTATTATTATTATTATTATTATTATTATGATATATTAGGATACATTAGTTTATAAGAGTAGTGTATGTCTCCTTTAGTCTACTAGGATGCCATAAATGTATTCAACAACATAATATGATGTTTAGTATACTAATTATTAAAAAGAAACCTGAGATTATTCATTATTATTATTTCATTAGTTATTTTAATTAATTTTATTATACCAAAAGTTAATGATGTGGTATAAGAAACTTTGTAGTATTCATAGTACTATAAGAAAAGTATATGACATTTTACTTCATATGATTATATTGGATCAGGTCATAGCAATAAATTGATTGGTGATAAATATTTGTTTATTGAGAAACCGTGAAGAATTTCATTACAAGATTTGGTATTAAATTAAAATATTTATTTATTTATTTAATTTATTTGATAGAGGGGAATATATGTTGCAAAAGTGTTATATAGGAATGAGTAGAAATTTTCCTCTTTCTAATTTATTCATTTACTTTGTAGTGAAATGTATTTTGCTACTGTTTTAAAATTTCTTTATATTTTAATGCATATCTCTATAGTATAGTGATTATAACCAGTAACATCACTGAGTTTAGCCATTATTCTCATCATCACATCATCTCTCAGTCCTCTTTTATTATTAGTTACAATATATATATATATATATATATATATATATATATATATATATATATATAATCTTATGGTTGGGCTCAATATTAGTCAAGCCCTATTTAAATGGTCAATTATATAAAATTTTAAATTTTAATTGGTAATAATAAATAATAACTATTCAATATTAAATAGGTATATTATATTAATGATGTGTTGTCATGATTGCCAAATTTTAATATAAAAATAAGTAAAATTCATCTATAAATCTCCTGGCAGTGATAAAGAAACGGAATGTTCAAGAGATGCACTTGGCCCTCTGCCAGATTGTGTATGAGACTTTTTACATGCAGTCTATCAAAAGAACTAATTTCAATAGTATAAAAAATAATAATTTGTTAGTGTTATAATTTTTGGAAATAATATGTTACTATTAATCAAAAATAGATTTATAACTATTCAAATTAAACTTTATAATTAATTATCAATCATATCTTTATTGCAATTTAAAATAGTTTTAAACAGCTTAATTTATTATTACTTGCGCTTATAGATAGATACATTTAATGTCTTCCATTGCTGTTTTTGAATTTATAAGGTACTTATGACACGTTTAAACTATTGTGAAATATTATACTAAAGCTAACTTCAACTGTCACAATTTTATTATGCTATATTAATTTCATTATGTAGAGAAAATATATTTTAAAAAAATAACAAAATGCTAAATTGCTATTAAATAAAGCACAATAATAACTTATACCTATGTAATAAAATAATATAAATGAAGATCCTAAATTATAAAAGCTTACAAATTATTTATTGAGACTTTTAATACGAGGTATTCTAAGCATTGCCTTTAACACTTGCATTAGGGCAAAGCTGAAATGCACCATCTTGCAACTTTACAAGTGGATTTGATATGTTTATTAATTAAACTAAATTATAAAATTTAATTAAAAGTAAATCAATGTGAACTTAAATTTTGATAGACTAATTATTGTGTTAATCATCTTGTGGATCAGATTTCTGATGTGTTAGTTATTAAATATTGTCATTAGTCAATATAGTATATGAAAGGCATATATACATAATGAAAATAAGAGTCAGTGTTTATCTTCAACTTTTCTCTTCATTTCCAGAATAACAAAGTGCTGAAGTTAACAGATAAAACTACAATTGTTTATAGATCCTGCAATGCACTAGAATTACTGTTTAAATTGATAAAACAATCTGAAATGTACTCCATGTGGAAAAGAATATTTATCAATCATACAATGCTGCAGATTTTAAATGTTGCAGCCAAGATTTCAATTTTTTAGTTTTGCAAGAAATAATATGAAACAAAAAGTTTATATAATGATTTTTGTTATCATTAATATTTTGTGTTTTTAAAATAGGCAAAAACTGACAATATATATTGCCACACACATCAAGGTAGAGTAATCAATGGATGCCAGAAGGCTTGTGCATAAAATCCCCATCTAGTGCCTACTCATACAATATCCCCAGACTAGTTTCTGGCTTATGGCCTTCATCAGTGAGGAGCCTTGGATCTGAGAGGACTGCATCTAAATCTTCGGATCTAATGCAACAGTCCAACAACCACCTTTTATCTCCAACTACAAAACTATAAGTCTTAAACCTGAAAACACCTTAAAGTTTTCAATCCAAGACCATTAGCTTATATAGTCATATGGATCTGAACCCAGTTTAGTACCCATACATTTTGGTATCTTTGGTTCTTTAATAACCATATTAGGCATGATTAGTTTTAAGCCAATAAGGATCACAGCGCTCTCAGATCCAAGGCTCCTCTCTGATGAAGGCTATAAGCCAGAAACTAATCTGGGGATATTGGATGTGTAGGCACTAGATGGGGATTTTATGCACAAGACTTCTTGCATCCATTGATTACTCTAGCTTGCTGTGTGTGGCAATATATGTGTTGAGTTTTGCCTGTTTTAACAACAGTTATACACAAGCATAAGAAGAGGTGGTCATGTGATGTTTATTCTGTGTTTTGTCGTATAATATTATATACATTGTTATTGCAGGCATAAATACCAGTTTGTGTAACAAAATAAAATGCTTGATAAATGTAAATTCAATCATATATATATATATATATATATATATATTATATATATATATATATATATATATATATAAGGTAAAGTAATCTTATTTGTTGTAAATTTTATTCATATTTTAAAATATAAACACAGGTAAGAAGCTATTACAGTTTATTCTCAATATTTTTCTTTCTCTGATAAAAGCTACAATTGTTGAATAATAATGATAAATGGGTAGTATATAACTTTGTTTAATTCAGATACATTAAATATAGTATTTTTTATATGTAATACTTATCTAATTAATAGCTAATGCTAGCTATAGTTACGAGTCATTCTCGAATTAATAAAGATAGTTATAAATTTTATGCAACAAATAGAAATATATTTCATTATGTTAATGACTATATATATTCATGGTAAACTAATAATAGTATTAGATGTACCTGTTATCATGTGGAATAATTATGATGATAAGCATATAATATTTTGGAATATGTCATAGGTTCATGTTGCATCATATCAGGTTAACTTATTTTTTTTCCCTGAGTGATGATATAAATGACCATCGTTGGTGAATCGTAAATGATGCACACCATACATTGAGCAGTTTAAGGCCATACTTTTGTAGTGTATTGATATAGTTATTAAATAAGGGACTAACTATCCCTTTCTTTTTCTCATAATCGTAATTCTTTCCCTAATACTAACTATGTATATATACAAACCAATGTACATATACAAACCAATGTGCTTCTTCAAATCAACTAATTTGAAATGTAAAAATATGTGTGAAAGATGAAGTATCTGTAAATACTGTTTAGATCAATAAAGTTCATTTAAAATAATAATAAAAATAATAATAATAATAATAATAATAATAATAATAATAATAATAATAATAATAATAATAATAATAATAATAATAATAATAATAATAATAATAATAATAATAATAATAATAATAATAATAATAATAATAATAATAATAATAATAATAATAATAATAATAATAATAATAATAATAATAATAATAATAACAACAACAACAACAGCACCCAAATAAACATAAGAAAACTGACTGATGCTTATAACAAGGCCTGTGAATCACTGAAAAAATATCTGAAGATAAAGAAAAGTAAGCTTTGCATGGAACAACAGTGCACATGGACCTGCAAGTTTATCAAGTGGGCTTTAGGTTATGTACCTGTCCCAAAGGTGCCAATGGCCATCCAGACTGAGGATGGTATTGTTGCTGGCCATAACATGATTATTCCATTATTCAAATACTTTCAAGATAAGTTAAGTGCTGAGCCCTGTATTTTCTTCCCACCAAAAATGTTTGGAGAAGTAGAGAGTGAAATACCAGTTAGTAAAATGATATAATGGAGAAAATGAGAACTATCAGCAATGCTTGTCACCCAGATGGCCATGGGATACCACTGTTCATTCTCAAGCATTTAAGTTTTTTTACAGATAAATACCTCAAGGATTTAGCAAACCATCTTGCTCAAGAAATTAAGCCAACTACAGGGATATACCCAATGGCAATAGTGCCATATAATAAGAAAAAGAAAGGCATACCAATGCCAAATGAGCTTAGACCAATATCTATGGGGCCACTTCATATTAAAATATTGGAAAAGATGACCAAAAGATAAGATTGGGCCCTTTATTTCTCCTACCATCAGTGAATCACAATTTGCAAAGAAGACATCATCAACAGTGCAAGGTTGAGGAAGAAATACAGCACAGTGGAGGTGCAGATAGATATTGCTTCAGTTTTCGATTCAGTGAGAATCCCTGTGTTACTGGATATGCTCAAGCAGACTAAAATACCCAAAGATCTGCTATATTTGATTGCAAACTTGATACTGAGCAGAGAACTTTATGTTACTATGAATGGCAGAAATTCACCATCATTCATCCCAACACAATCACTATCCCAGGGGTCTCCTCTGAGTGCATTAATGTTTATTTATTATATCAATCCACTTATTTATTATATCAATCCACTTATTGAAAAAATTAATTGTACATTCATTGGAGTTCAAATACCTGGTACAACACAGAAGGTTGCATACCTCACATACATGGACGATATCACTGTCTTCTTGACATCCAAGAAGTAAATACCACAGCTTCAGGCAGTGCTTGAACAATTCTCAAAACAATATGGAATGATAATAAACCTAGAAATGACTGCAGCCTAGACACTATTCACTGGAAGGCCATGTGGGCCACTGTATCAAGCAAAACCTACTTCATTTTTAGGCTTTCCTTTTTTTCTAGGAGCCACTGGAATGAGATGTCAGATCCAAGCCAAACTCAAAGAAGAAGTCAAAAGCATAGCTGAATCACTCTCAAAGGCATATTTGTCCATATATGCAAACATGCAACTGATTAACAAGCTTATAATAACCAAGATAATGTATTATATGCCTGTCGTTGAATTTTCAAAAAAAAATATGGCATCCATTAATTCCATATGTTGCAAGATCATCTGGGGGTAAAAGATAGTGCAATTTCACTGGCAAAACTCAATCGCACTCTTATAGCAAATGAACTGGGGTTGCATAGCTTACAAATGTTTCAAACATTCAAAACAAGGAATGCTATAATTGCTATTCTCACTCAACTTACCTAAATTAACACACTTAAAGCAGATAACACCTACAGATAGACATCCTCCAAAAGATTTTTTTTTGCAGTCACCATCTACCAATGCAGAAGAGAAAGAACAATCCCAGATCAATTTGAACAAAAGTATAAATATTGGGAAATATATAAGTTTATAAATCAAAATAATCTCAATGAGGAGATCCCATCAATACTAAAAATAGGAAACAAATATCTGATTAAGCAATACAAAAGATGGCAACTAGAACCTAAGTTCCTAGGTTTTATAATCAAAATGAATTTGAATGCTTTACCTACTAAATATTTATTACATCACAGAAGAATGTACAGGTCAGTTGATACTTTCTGTGGCCTTTGCCATATGGCTGAGGAGACTTTACAGCATATAATTTTTAACTGCAAGGCCATGGAGCAGACTAGATGCCTTCTACAGGAAAAATTTAGAAAACAAAACACTACAAATGATACAAATTATGTCAACTTACAAAGGTAGGTCTGTACAGCCATAAGGGCCTCAATGTTTGTCTTATATACACTTTTGTGCACTAGTGTGCAATTGTATTCCATAATAACTCCAGAAGGCATCCAACCACATTTGAGAATAAGTTAATTAAAATTCAAGTTAGAGACAAACTGATCACCAGCCTGGATATTTATGCAGCCACTTGGTCCCTGCTCATACAAACAGCAAAGTTCTAAATAATGGACAATCCAGTATATTATATGTAGACAAGAACTATGTTTTAAGCTCATGTAAATTCAGAAAAAACTCTTATCAAAATGATAATGTAAATGTTAAAATTTGTAATCAACTTGTAGCAGTTAATTTACTATGTAACCATTAATGTTGTATTCTTTTGAGACAATAAAGGCCTTTTGAACAACAACAACAACAACAACAACAACAATAATAATAATAATAATAATAATAATAATAATAATAATAATAATAATAATAATAATAATAATAATAATAATAATAATAATAATAATTAATAAAAGAAATAAAAAAAAAACAAAAAAACAATAGCTCTGCAGTTTTTCATCTATCAACAACCCAGATAAAAAGCTTATGTTTTGTCTGCTTAAAATTCATTTAAAGCTTTCATTTTACAAAATAAAATTCTTATCTCTTATTACAAAGTTTTGTCTTCAATTGATTGATTACTCATTTATCAAATTTGTTTAAATTTGCTATTCAAAATATACAAAATAAGTAATTTGTCTAATGATACTTTGCTGACTAAATATGGTGGCTAAGCTAGCACATGACCATATGGCTTGCATCAATTTCACTAACACTGAGATTCAATGTTCAGAGATAATAGAAACAAATGTTAATGATGCTAAAAATAATATTAACCAGATCAGTAGCAAAAATAATAATGACACAATAATTATAAATAATAAAAGTAGCAATATTTCAACCACTTCTAATTTCACTAACACATTATTTCAAAATTCAATGATAATATAAATATATCCTAATGTTATTAAAAATAAACTCAATAGAACAACAGTAAAAATAATAATAATCTAAACAAACGTAACACTATTTCAACTATTCTGAAGTCAGCTTCAAGATATAAAAAAGTCTCTCCTATTGACATGAGAGAACATGATCTGAATGATGATTAGAATTAAATATCATAAAAACTCCTAATAAATGAAACAAAACATTACTGTACTTAATGTTTATGGCATCAATTCAGTGTCACCTTTTCAATTAAAAATAGATAAGCAATACCCAATCTCAAGTGCTTGGATTGCTTGAGATGAAAATACACAATGAATTACATATTGATCCTGCTGCTTGCCTCTATAGACAGGACTTCTGTGCCTGCTCTAGGGATATATCTGCACCATCAGTTTCAACTAAAATTATTATATCTTCTAGCTGCCCATTTTCAATTCAAGATTGTTTATCTAGATTTGAATCTCTTAATCACTACATTTTACAGTCATATTATAAAACTAAATATTATATTTGTATATATATTATTCCTCATCCTACTGCTATTCCAACCATTTTTTCGACAATTAATGCTTTTCTTTCCTCTTTCTCCATCCAAATGTTCTAATGAGAAATTTTAACCTTGATTATCAATCATTCATATCAAAAATATTTTATCTAATAACCTTTCCTCTTATGAGTTATCAAAGCTTTTTGCTTTCCAATTTTGTCACATTCCATAATAAGTAGCTTGTCTCACCCATCAAACTTTGCTTTTACTTGCTAATTCTACAACATTTAATTAAATTTGACCTTAATTTTACTCCTTTCTCTGACATCTCCAGACACTCTCTTATCTTGAATATTGCTGATCTAAACAACACAGCCATTCATTTGCGTAAAATTATTCAAGTTCTTCTACTCTCATTTAACCACAGATTTTTTACTTTTTTAAAACATACCTTATATTGTGGAAAATGGAACAAATATAACTTGATCTACTTCAAAAATACTTTATCTTTGTTTATATAATATTATTCAATATCCAATATCTCATACCCAATTCACCTCCATCTTCCTGAATTCTGGCACTTGTCAATGAATTGGATACAGGCATTATATTAATGAAGTCTGCACATCATACTCATCAACAGTTACATGCACTTTCCCAGGCTTATCAAAAATCACCAACCAATATAAAGGATATCTTGTATTAAGAAAAGAAAGATTTGTCTTACTCAGTAATTAAATTTGACCTTAATTTTACTCCTTTCTCTGACATCTCCAGACACTCTCTTATCTTGAATCTTGCTGAACTACACATCACAGCCATTCATTTGCATAAAATTATTCAAGTTCTTCTACCCTCATTTACCACAAATTTTTTACTTTTCTAAAACATACATTATGTTGTGGAAAATGGAACAAATATAACTTGATCTACTCCAAAAATACTTTATCTTTGTTTATATAATATCGTTCAAGATCCAATATCTCATACCCAGTTTACCTCCATCTTCCTGAATTCTGGCACTTGTTAATGAATTGGATACAGGCATTATATTAATGAAGTCTGCACATCATACTCATTAACAGTTACATGCACTTTCCCAGGCTTATCAAAAAATCACCAACCAATATAAAGAATAGCTTGTATTAAGAAAAGAAATATTTGTCTTACTCATCACCACACATGGACCTGGGTATATATTTTCTAGACCCTAATCTACCCATAAAATTTAAAAGTTTTTATGGCACTTCAAATTGATGTCAATATGTGTGAAAGCTGTAACATGATTAAGTCTATACACCAATATTTGAAGCAGATATTACAAATCCATAATGCAAGGCATTTACACCACCTTCAGAGTTATTTGGACCACTTGATACCAATACCCAATTCAAAACCATACAAAATGCTGACAATCTTACCACCATAAATAACCCATGCCACCCAGGCTTCTATAAAATACCTGGTTTTGATTTTGCCCATCCTAGGCAATGTGCTGTATTATATCTGTTATCTGGTAAATTACTAGTCCGAAAGTATATAGGACATTGAAGGTATATATCCAATCTCAGTTGTACCATTTACCAAAAAAAAGCAACTTTCATAAATTTTTGGTACTTATTGTATAATGGATTTAGATAAAAATTAAATTAATTTCTCTAAAAAAATTTGATCTAAATTTTTATTAAAAGGTTTTTCAAAAATGATTAACACTTTCCATAAAATCGTTGGAAGTTAGCATACTGGAAAAAGTTGTAAAAAATCAACTAATACTTCACATATTTCTTTCCAATATGCAGTTCACAAAAAGCTTTTCTGCCAAAGAAGCTGCTCTGGTGTTTAAATTGGCCTAGAACTTGGTTCAAGACCAAAAATTAATATGCACTGTTTGCAGTTCAGTTCGATATAGTGCCTGTATTTGATTCAGTCTCTATTTCCATTCTGATTGATATTTTAGCTAAAACTACCATTCCAAGTACTCTGCTTTACTTAATTTTCAATTTATCACAGAACAGATATATATCACTCTCAATAGAAAAAGTTCACAATTATTCACCCTATGCAATCCATTTCCCAAGGCTAATATTTTAGTGCATTGGGCTTCATTTTCTACATAAAACCCCTTTTAAAGCATATATAATAGACATTTTTAGGCATCCAAAGTATACATACACATCAATACATCCCATGTCTAGCATACATGGATGATGTCACCATCTTTTGCATCTTGTAATCATATTTCAAATCATTATAAATCAATGTACTACATGTATAAACTTAGATTAAACATGGGTAAAACAGCAGCAGGGTTTATATACACCATAAAACTCTACCTTAAATATTTGAGGAAAAGGCAACCCTTTCTTAGGCTTCTAATTTTACATGGGCTCACTTAAGATGAAGAACACCTTACAAAACAAGCTTAAAGAAAATGTGACGGCGATTACCAACACCTTCTAAGCTTATCTTTCCCTTTTGTGTTGAAAATCACCTATTTAGTATCATCAGAATGAATGTGATCACATACTATTTGCTTATTGTTAAATTTTCAAAATCATTTAATTCTGGCATCTCCTCCCTCTGCAACAAGTGACTATGAGGCAGGAAGATAGTTTTAGTCTTGCCTAAAAGACTTGTTTGCCCATAATAATCATCTTGACCCTCACAGTACCCAAGTGTTCTATATGGAAGAAGGCACAAATTTAATTGTATCAATTGGTCAAAAGTTTCCAGCACTGTGATCACTGTTATAAGTATTCCCTATTGATAGACATCTCCCTTTATCAGTATCATTCCTCACCATGATTTACCAATAAATTCTATCAGCATCCAACCAATCAACATTCCCTATGACTAATAAATGCACATACTGACAAACATATGCTATACTATATTTAAAAATCAACAAATATTTTCCTTCTTCTAAGCCTGGAGACATGCATTTTCAACATCTCATTTTCTCTGGAATTAACATCTATATAAAAATATAAATCCATTCTGCACTTTATGACATATGGCAGAGAAGATGCAATAATACCTCTTCCAGCTGTCTCAATTCCTCAAGAAAATTAGGACTGTTCATACTAAATATGTACAGAAAAACAATTGCATCTATATAACAGCTAATTCAATTCTGTCAGAAGATATCTCCCTACAGCTCATGCAGCACCCTGTATGCCTTCTGGTGCACTAGCTGTATCTTCACCATTGGTAACAACACCAAGAGATATCCAACTACACTCATCAATAACCTCCAACAAATTAAGGCCTGGTATAACAATACTGCAACCCCAGATATTTTTGCTGCCTCCTGATTGCTACTAAAACAACAATATATTCTATCACTTGTCAAAGTACAACAACAATCACATTGAATAGCATTAAATAGTATCACTCAATACTCTCAACATATCTCACATTCAGTAACTTGCCTTCAACACCAATCACAACCATACTACACAATTCACACCCTTTACACTACAATTGACCAACTATTACCATATATAATTCTACTCTGACTTGACTTTGTTACTTTATACAACAGCCATAGCTTGGGTTATAAGTTACTTGCCTATTGTATTCCAAGATTAACACTTTCCAAAAAACAAACATGGATTATTGTTCATGGCTTTAAGTCATTCAAAAACCATCAGTTTTTATGTTACTGTAGGGTTTTTCTGCTCACATTAAAGCACAAAAATAGCATAAAATGCTGCACTCTTTAGAATTATGTTACAAGTAAAAATCAATAATATTGCTATAAGAAGCTACTACAATGGGAGAAGGCAGGCTTTCCTAGATGCTGATTGGTTGGTTCTCATTTCCAATAAAAGAAGAGTGCCTGTCAATAATTTTCACCACTCCAACTACTTTGTTTTGATTTTCAAAATGAAAAATGTTTTATATTTGTTTTTTAGTATTTTTTACATATAAATTATTTCGATAAAATTTGCTAAAAATATCATTATTTTTGAAAAATAGTAAGATTTTAGTAAACTATTCTTTACTTTTATACGAATGTAAATTGAGAAAAAAATCAATGACATCTGCAGTTCTTTCTAATTTGTTACAAACTTTTTTTACATCTTCCACTATTGAATATTTTTAAAAATTTATTTTTGAAAAAACTTTCATTCACTTTCATAACCTGACAAATTATTAATATACATTTTACAAACAAAATGAATATTAAAAGATGAATTTATTTTTACTGCTGATTTTGTAATTGACCAATCAAAAGTTGGAAAACTTTATTTTATTGGCCAATAAAAAACTGTTCAGTTAAAAATTATTCAGTGAAGGAGTTAACAATTAAAAAATAATAATCAAGATTAATTTAGGAACTGTAAATAACTTCCAACATCAAGCCAGATTTTACAATTTTAGGTTGTATATTTCTATCTATAAAGTTGAGTTTTATATTGAGCTATTTTTAAGTCTTTAATAATTAAATTTGATATCCATCTCTATATTCAAAACTAGATTAAGGTAACTCTTAAAATTAATCCATATAAAAACATGTACAACATAATTGCACCTGTAACCCTTACAAATAATATTAGGTAATGCTATGTAACTCAAAGAATTACTGAAGATTATTATTGAAACATTATCATCATCATCAGAATAATAATAATAATAATAATAATAATAATAATAATAATAATAATAATAATAATAATAATAATAATAATAATAATAATAATAATAATAATAATAATAATAATAATAATAATAATAATAATAATAATAATAATAATAATAATAATAATAATAAGAAGAAGAAGAAGAAGAAGAAGAAGAAGAAGAAAAAGAAGAAGAAGAAGAAGAAGAAGAAGAAGAAGAAGAAGAAGAAGAAGAAGAAGAAGAAGAAGAAGAAGAAGAAGAAGAAGAAGAAGAAGAAGAAGAAGAAGAAGAAGAAGAAGAAGAAGAAGAAGAAGAAGAAGAAGAAGAAGAAGAAGAAGAAGAAGAAGAAGAAGAAGAAGAAGAAGAAGAAGAAGAAGAAGAAGAAGAAGAAGAAGAAGAAGAAGAAGAAGAAGAAGAAGAAGAAGAAGAAGAAGAAGAAGAAGAAGAAGAAGAAGAAGAAGAAGAAGAAGAAGAAGAAGAAGAAGAAGAAGAAGAAGAAGAAGAAGAAAAGAAGAAGAGATAAATTATTAGGAAGAATCTAAAATTAATGGAAAAGAAATTAGTAAAGTGTTTTATGTTACAACAATTTTAATAGTATTAGCTCATTTAAAATACATAAAAGTAAGTACTTTTTAAAGACTAACTAATTAATTACAAATGATAAATAAATAAGGGCATAGAAAATAAATTAGTATGAATTTCATATATATTTGTTAAACAATTCTAATATTTTAAAGCAATTTTGATACAGTAAGTTAATTTTCACAATAAAAATAAAATTTTAATATTAAACTTATTAACCCATCCTTTTACACTAATATATCAGTCAAATTAAAATGAATGTTTTGTGTGAATATGTGTTGATAGGAGAAAGCATGCTTTCATAACTAACAATATTAGTAAATTAATTTTAAAATAAAATATTTGATAAATAATGTTTATTATTTTTAATAATCAAAGATTTTAGTAAACAAAGACTAAAATTATGGCAACCAATATTGCATCATATCTGAGAAAGCTAACAAAATTAATTTTAAGAATAGTATTAAAAAAGATTATCCAATGAATGGTTGGCATATACATATATCTAAAATATTTATGTATATATTGAGCCGATAATTTCGATCAGCTCATGTTATGTTCTCTGTTTGTATGTGGATATATATACACATGTACATTAGGTATGAAAATAGGCAATAAAAGCTGTGTGTATAGGAAGTTTTTTTTTGGTTATTATTTATTAGTTTTTTTATTGGGATTTAAAAAAAAAAAGAGAGAAAAAAAAACAAAATGGTAGATTATTTATTTTTTAATTGGATTGAGAAAATTAAATTGAAAGTGGTAGAAAAAAAAAGTTAAAAGGTTTTGGAAACTATTTCATACTTAATTATTTTAATTTTTTAGTCTAAAGGAAAGGGAGAGAGAGAGAGAGAGAGAGAGAGAGAGAGAGAGAGAGAGAGAGAGAGAGAGAGAGAGAGAGAGAGAGAGAGAGAGAGAGAGAGAGAGAGAGAGAGAGAGAGAGAGAGAGAGAGAGAGAGAGAGAGAAAGAATTGTAATTAATTCTATTGTCATGACTTCTGGTTAGCAAGGTGTTAAAAGAAAAAAATGAAAGGAATGCAATCACTTGCTGGGAACATGATAAAAAAAAGGACAATGAAGAAAAAGACTGTAAATAAAGCCTATTGTGTCTACTATTAGTTTTTTTTAATGAAAAAAGAACTGTTATATAAAAAAGTGAAATAAAAATGATCAAAGGCTAAAATGAAATAGAATTAATCCCAAATTGGGGCACTAATCTATTCCTAGATCTTCACTGAACTGTGAAACCATCTCATGGAACATCAAACGACGGGAGCTAGCCATGGAACAAAAATTAGTTGCTGAGAATCAACTCCCAAGAGGTACAAAGAAATGCTTATGGACATGCACTGAATGATGAGGGTAATGGAAACTTTATGTTTATTGATTGAACTATTTTAAACATATGTTTAGGATTACATTTAGCCATTAATGAACTATGAGTTATGACAATAGAAGGGAATTTTATTTTAATATTAATAATGTTTATATCTGCATTAATTAATTTCTTTAGTTAAAATATGTAAATTATTTGTATGTTTTAATTTTTATTTACGAATGGTTTAACTAAATTTTGATTACATTTTCAGGACTATTGGGCGAGATCAAGAAAAGATAATAATCCAATAAATAAACGCACGAGAATGATATCAGGATAGAATAAAAAAAGGGATTTGGAAAGCAAGTGAAAAGTATTAAGGGTTGAGAAATATTGAAAGAGAGGATAGTAATCTTGTGTTATAACTTACTCCTAATAGTAAGTCACTTAGTCCTAATACTGATCAAGAGTTGGATCAGTTTGTATACTTATTTAAGTAAAAGCGCATGTTCCTTCGAAAATAAAATATATATTGCTCTTCACCTTGGTTTGTTTTTCTTCTTTAAATTAAAAAAAAAAGAGGAAAGAGGAAAGAGAAACAGTATGTTAGTTGTGTAAAGAGTCAAGAAAAAGAAGGAAGATGAGGAGGGGTTATTAGCGATTTGTTTTGCCATTGGTCCTGAATAAAGAAAAAAAAATGAAACTATAATAAAGCCTATCATTGGTTAAGTTATAAAAGTGTATTTTTTTTTTTTTTTTTGTATTTGTGCTTTAAACAATAAAACCTATTATTGTATTAAATCCATCCATGTTGAAATGGGATTGTTGAGAGAAATTTGAGTTGATCTGTCATACCCATACAAATTATCAAACACGAATATGGGATTTTTCTAATTTTGCAGTTCTATGTTCTTTTTCTAGTCGTGCCCTCATATGATAACGATTCCAGATTTTTCAAATGTTAATTCTCAGCATATGATCATTCAAGTATAAAAATTAATGGCACGATATCTAAAATTAAACAGAAGTGAACTATACTTTCGAGAACTATGAATATTTGTACTTCATATCAATAATTGCAAGAAGTAGCGACCACCTATTTTTAAATTTAGATGAGATAGTTAAATAATCATTTATTGACATTGTGGTGTAAGTCTTTCTGAAAATATATATATATTGATGTGTGTGTCAAGTAAAATCATTTGTTTTTATTATATAATTCTAATTGTTTAATTCTTTTCAAATTTATAATAATAAAAACTATATATATATATAGTGACTTACAATCTATTAAGTAATTTCAGTTCCTGAAACAATGCTTGTAAAACTTACCATTACTAAAAAATATTATCTGAAGAAAAAAAAAAGGTCTAGTTTAATAAAAAGTCTTTAATTTTATTACTTAAACTTAGAACATTATACATATTTAAAGCAATAATGTTTAAAAGATCACATTTAATAAATTATCTTTTAAACTTAGTTATGTTTTTGGCTTTGAGCTATTCAAGTTATTTCAACCAGAATTAAAATGGTAAAAATATTTTTATCAAATAACAAAGATAAATTTTACACAAAATAGACAACATTTTATACAAAGTAAAACTTTATAAACATTTGAAATCCCATTCCGAAATCTTTTATTTTAAATATAATAGTAAAAACAACTGTTATATGAATACATTTTCTTGAGTTGGTAATTAATTTTTTTAAAAAGTTAAAAAATTTAAAATATCTCATTGAAAACAATAATTTAAGAATTTATATTTATTTCATAGTGCACATAAATAAATAATTTAATACATATAAAATGTTAAAATGTAAAGTTATCCTTAGACTATCTTAGACTAAAAAAAAATATCATCCTGAGAAAATAAATTACATCATTATTCTTACTATACACTCAATTCAATAATGAATTAACCATCAATGGCAGAAGTGCACTAAATTTTTATTTACATGGACTTCCTATAATTTTATCATTGAACAAATATTCTTCTCAGTACCTTTAAAAGTGTTCCAATAGTGTACAAAACAATAATCAGTATGAATTTAATTCACATGGTTTTATGTACTTATATCATTAGTATTGTATTAGCAGTATTTCATGTTGGTTATATTCTAAATGTAACCAACTTTATATCTCCATTTATCATGATCTATGATTATATTGGTTAAAATTTTTATACTAATATTATATTTTATATAGTAATGTTTCAAATTAATTATGTTTAAATTTCTATTGTATGATATTAAAAACCAGCTGTAACAATTACATTATAAGAAATGTTGTAGCCATTAAAAAAACGGTCATAAATGTTCCATTGTGAAGTCAATCACTTTAAAATTATGTTACTCATTTTTACTTATTTTAAATCCCCATTTGGAACTTGCATTATTTCTTGAAATAATTTTTTTCATGAATGATATCAGTTGTTGTGTTTATATTCTAAAAACATATTGTAAACATTTTCAGTTAAAACATTTCTAATGTCCTTAAATATTATAGCCTATTCAAAGTACATTTAATTGATTTCTAAGACATGGACAATTTATTCCTTGAAAGTTTTAAAACTACTGATTTCAAAATAAATTATACTAAATGTTAACTCTTTATAATAATTGTATATAATATATGCATTATAATTATTTTTAAGATTTATATTATGTTTAAGCTTTTTAATATAAATTAAAGATACAATATTTCATTATCTTACAATGCACATTATATTATACTACAAATTAAATAAAATATGATATAAAATATATTTTTCCTAAAAAAACAGAAGACTGAAAATTACAATGTACCATAAGTGAAACTTCATATTTGAAGGATAGGATTATTTTGAATTATATTTTATCATTTTTTAATTAATATATTTGAATATTACAAAATTTTAATTATTAATTATTATATATTATAATGAAATATAAATGGAGCAAGTTTACATCAAGTTTAATAATTATTTATAAAACAAAACCTAACAATAAATAATTGTATTAACTTGAGTTGAATTACTTATTAATACCTAATAAAAATGTGCACATAATGAACAGCGTAAATAAATACATATAATCTAAATAGAAGCTAATAACAAAATGTGATATCATTACATTGTGAATTTATTTTTTGTTTAAGTTTTCATTTCAATTTTAATAAAACTTTACCATTAATAAAAATAAAAGTAAGTTCATGATGAGTTACAGTGGCAACAAAAAGTAAGATTTGAATAAAGATTTATATATGAGCATGACCATGTTATATTACTTGGAATAATCTTAAATTTTGATCTAATCAAATATAATGTTGATGACTAAATTGCATATGAATATATATAATGAAAAGAAAAAAACAATAATAGGTTTTTCTTGTAATTAATTGATAATAACATTTTCATTGCAAAAGTTTGGAGATTTGTGTAATTGCAATAAAATGTATGAGAGAAGATGTAGATAAGCATACCCTAACAACTATTGTTAATATTAAGTTGTGCTTGCATTTAAAATAAATAAATGAAAATTAATGTTATATTAGCCAGATAAGAACAGTTTATTATAGATTAATGAACAACAAACAGAAAGCACAATCATAAGACTATATTTCTTCTTTTCAGGATTCAGTTGAAAACATAAATGTTTTACTTTTGTATTTGGAAATATAAACCTATACAAATAATTTAAAAAGCTTCTTATAAAAAATATAAACAAAACCTTTTGAAGTATAATCAATGAATTTGGTTAATTGTTTTTTTTTTCTCTTTCAAGATAATTTTATTTGACCTATAAGTGATTACAAAAAAAAATAAAAATAAAAAGATAACAAGAATTAACTAGACGAGGTTACAGGGTGATATATACAAAGAAGAAATGATCCAAAGTCAGTAGAATACAAGATGAATGTTAGTGAAGAACTTAGTTTGTGGATGCAAGGTGAATATTATTCATCTAGTCTATAACGAAGATTGTTTTTTTATTTAAAAAAAGACAAGATGTGCCCAAAGAATTATTATTGAAACAAACTTACCCAGAAAATTAGTAGATATTGAACATAGAATAAATAAATACTTCATTAATAATGCAATTATTAATAAGTATTCATCTATTTTCTTTCAAAATAGATGTATTAATTTGACTTTGTAAAAGAAAAACAATTGCACACACATTTTAATTTTAATTTTTGTGAACAATTTTTATTTCATATATTCACTTAATTTTCTCCTTAAATTTTGATCATATTGTATGCTCATGTTCAGGGATTACTTATATATATATATATATATATATATATATATATATATATATATATATATATATATATATATATATATATATATATATATATATATATATATATGTGTATGTGTGTGTATGTGTTTTGTATGATTTTATATATAATATGCAAATATATGTTTATAAACAATATACAATAAGAAAATAATAATATACCTTTATGTAATTCATAATCTTATCTACATTTTTAATTTAATTTTATATTTTTTAAAATCTTTCTAGATTACATTTTTTTTAAAAATTCTTAACTAATATAATTATTCCACACATTAGTAGTCACTATCTGATTTGAAATATATTTAAATGCAGAGGAAAAGCTATTGTAATTTTAACACGAACATAATTAGATTTGAAATAAATGCTATGGCTAAATATTTTAGATGGTATTTGGGAAGTACATTATATAAATTTCAGTTTAGCTATAGAATAGACCTTTTAATATATATAATTAGACGATTAGCACACTCATTATATTACATTTGTAATACCAGCTTATTAAATTAAGTCAAATAATGTATGAATTGATTGTGTTACTATTATATAAATATCCCTTTAGTCATTCACTCTATCTTATGCAACTAATACACATGACTCCCTACATGTGAAAAAGTTAGTCCAGATGATCATCTCTCATGCATATATAAAATCAGTGCTCAATTTATGTTAAGATAGCAAATATTCAAACTTTTATGAAAAGTCTTTAATCTTTTTCATCCTCCATCACATCAGCCATCAATATCATTGAAAACATAAATATGACAATAATATTGGTATAAAACAAGGGTTTTGATCATTCTTTCTACTTGAAAGACCTCCAAAAAAGGTATTTTAAGTTTACAGGAAAAACTTGCTTAGTCTCAGTAATTGTTAAATTGTAGTAATTGATAATTTATTAGTTTCCTAGTAACATCAAAAGGTAAAGTTTATCTCTATTTAATAAATAGTATCTCCTAATTTCTATTAGACTTGTGAAGTTTGCAGAAAAAGAAAAAAAAACTTTACATTATGAATTCTTATTTTGAGAAAATGTTAAAAGGAAATGAACATAAAAGCATCCAAATAAAGGTACAGGAGAATTGGATTATATTTTGACTGATAGAAAATACATTCTTAAAAATTGTAATGTTCTTAATAAATTTAACATAGAAAGTGATCATTGATTAGTGAGATGTAGGATATGTGTTAATGCAAAACTAGAGAGACAAAAATTATTAATAAAAACAATATTTACAGTTGATATTCCTTATCTTCAGAAACATTCTAATGAAATTAAATTAGAACTTACAAATCGGTTTCAAGTATTAGTAGATTTTGAACATGATTCAGATTTGAATGAAATTAATATGAAAATAACTGATACTCTTTTAAAACAGAAACAAATATAACTGGTAGAAAAAAGCAGTAATAATTGATCAATAAAATTTCTACTGAAAGTACAGAATTTATGAAGAAAAGGACGAGTATGAAGATATACAAAATTGATGCATTAAAAAGGATTGAATATCTCAAATTTTGTAAAATGGTGTGGAAAAGAGTTGAAAATGATATAAGAAAGTATACCTGTGAATTAGCAAGAAAATATGTAGAAGAGGATAAAAATCTCAAGAGTGTAAAACAACATTTTGGTATTAGTAGAAAATTTATATCTGCAATAAAAAAAGATGGAATTATTATTAACAAAAAGATGATATCATAAAATGGGTAGAAGACTTTTATCAAGAATTATATAATAATAAAGAACAAGTACCTCCTACATCTATTACATCTTCCAAATTGCCCAAAATTTTAAATGAAGAAGTGAGACATGCAATTAAATGTATAAAGAAAGGAAAGGCTCCAGGTAATGATGGAATTATAATTGATATATTAAAAGAAACAAGTGAAGATATATATATATATATATATTGTAACGAGCACAGACGTTCGTTACATTGTTTTTTTTATATATATTATTAAACAAGTTAAAATAAAAAGTTCGCATTTAAAAACTTTCTTTAAAAATTAAAAATTGAAATTAAAATATCGTCTTAAACTCTTATATATTAAGTCGCACAGATAATGAAAAATTATTAAAATAAAAATTTATTAAAGAAAAAGTATTTTAAAACTAAATTTTAAAAAGATTTGGAGATGAAATTATATCTTTAAATTTATCTTTAAATATATTTTTGATTTGGAAAACAGGTTAATTAATCAGAAATGGAAATGATTGTTAATTAGTTAAATGTAAACCAGCCTTCGGCATTTAAATGTAAAAACACCTGTCAGATAAGAAAACAATAAAAACGGATTAGCAAATGAAAGAAATCCATTTGGGAAATCGGACCTCAGCGAAAGAATCATTACATCCATGACGCAATGTAAATTCAATCCTTCACATTAATATAAAAGGAAAATTTTGGAAATTATTAATCAGTGACTAGTGACTGGAAATTGATTGATTATTGATGATGTAACAGCTAGGTGTTAGCGCTGGGGGGATTGAAAAAGACGCACAGCTTCAATCCCTTCAGTTCTGCTAAGAAAGAGAAAAAAATGGGCCATCGTTTATACAATGAGGACCAACTACATGAAAAACAAAATCTCCAAAGGATAAATAAATAAATCAACCGGATAATAATCTTCGGACGACGTGGGAATTCACGTTTAAACGGCCAGGAATATAATAGGATGAACTATTTCAATAACCGTAAGAACTTTAAAATTTATGAACAGTAAATTAAAAACTTTTCATATTTAAAATGATTTTAATATTATTCTATCTGACCAACAATATTTATTAATTGGTTATAATTTTATTTAATGTATTTAATTTGTAAAATCATTTCCATTTATTTATTTATTTATTTAATTTTGTTCTTTAAGTTGTTATGATTTCTGTTTTCCGTTAAATAAATTATAAAAAAATGTTAAACTTGAGTCGGGCGTGAATGGCTGTATCGATTTGTAAAGATAATTAAGGGAGGGTAATCTTGGGTTGTTCATTTCGTGGTTGAATTGGTTCAATGGATTGGATATATTTATGTAATTAGTAGGTGTAAGCATGAGATCCGCTACGGGCAGGATTATAAAATACGCCTCACACCCTCTGTTTGCCTATGGATGGGTTTGTAAGTCGGCAGAAGACCGCAGCCCATTCCTATGGAGTTTTTAGTTTATTGATCTACTTGCCCACAGATGTCACATTCCTGTGGGTGGAGAGTCAATGTCGTTTCTATTTCTACATATTGTTCAGATGTACATTCCTGACAATATTGTTGTGTTGTCGTATCATGCTACATTGAATACATGAATGTATCAGATGGATTGGCGCCAGTTGATTGCGAAATGTGTTGCCTAAGGTTAAGTAGGGATAGAATATTTATTTTTAAATGCAAATCTATGTAGTCGATTCAGGCTCGATCCTAAATAAAACTATTAAATTTAAGTTGTTTATAGACGCTTGCATGGATTGTTTATCGGTTAACTATGTTTTGCGTTTCATATTTGATCAAAATATATAGACATTCGATAAATAATGATACCTTACGGTGAGTATCTAAAAATGTATTTATTCGGATGTCTTTTAAGTTATTGGTGACGATGCAAGTATCTTACGATGAATACTAGAGGGTTTCTTATAATTCCCTATGCAATTGTCAGTAATCAATAATTTTGTATTTTGATCGTTTATGTTTACTTTGAAATGTTTTTGACCGTTGAAATCGATGTAACCGATCTATAGCAACATATTAAACAGGTTTATAAGCCCATCTGTGCGAACTTGACTAAAAATGTAAATTTATAATATAATAGTAACTCAATGTAAATTAAAGTAAAATCAAAGTTAAAAATAATGTTAAATGTAAATCACTAAAATAATTTTAAACCTTATATATATGTGCATAAATAAATCTGTTTGTATGATAATTACTGGCAGTGGCTTATTTTATTCCTTTTTTTATATATACTCTTAGATTATCTTATCAAATCTCTGCTCTTCCACTGAGCTAGTGACATGGGCTAACGACCGGAATCAAAATTTAAGAAAAAAAAAAATTATTATTTTTTTTTTTGACTTACGTATCTGCCTACTTTATAAATTTTTCTAGGTTCAAATGCCTAGATGGCGCCCCGTAGTGCAGTTTACGGTAAGTCGCATTGTCCGGATCGTTACAATATATTAGCAAAGTTATATACCAAGTGTTTAAATGATAAAGATGTACCAGATAATTGGAAGAATGCAGTATTAATATTAATATTTAAAAAGGTGATAAAGAAGTTATTAGAAATTACAGACTTATCAGCCTTTTATCAGTTTTATACAAAAGTTTTACCAAGATAATTACAACTTGTCTACAGAGAACATTAGATTTCCACAAACCAAGAGAACAAGCTGGAATTAAAAGTGGTTTTAGTATAGTAGATCATATCCAGATATTGAGAGAAGTTATAGAAAGGACGAATGAATATGAGTAGCCATTGTGCTTTGGATTTGTAGATTATGAAAAGGCATTTGATTCTGTAAACATTTCTTCAATGAGTAAAGCATTGGATCATCAAGGGATAGATCTAGGATATTGTCATATTTTAAAGAATATTTATAAAAATGCAACAGCAACAAATAGATTACATAATAATACTGGGAAAATCAACATTGAGAAGGGTGTGAGACAGGGTGAGTCCATATCTCCAAAACTTTTTCCAGCAGTGCTACAATAAGTATTTTGTGGATTAAAATGGGAAGCTAAAGGAGTGACAATAAATGGAGATTATTTCAATCATTTAGATTTTGCAGATAATATAGTTGTTTTTGCAAATAATGCTTTAGAGTTGCAGGAAATGTTGCAGGAGTTATTAGATGAAGGGAGAAAAGTAGGTCTACAGATAAATGTTAAAAAGACTAAAATAATGTTTAATGGATTTTCTCAAAATATAAAGATAATGATTGGTTATGAGAAGTTAGAAGAAGTTAACAATTACAAATATCTTGGTCAGATTATTAATACCTATGGAAACATAATGAATGAAATTAACCACAAAATTAAACTTGGTTGGAGTGCTTTTGATAGCAATAACTTGATAGTAAAAGGAAATTTATTTATGTGTTTGAAGAGTAAGGTTTTTAATAAATGTGTTTCACCAGTTTTTACTTATGGATCTGAGAATAGCAATACAGAGATTGCAGACCACTCAAAAAGTATGTAGGGGTGCATGTTGGGAGTAACAAGAATTGATTGAAAACACAATATATGGGTAAGAGAACAAACATGTATTACTGACCTCATTGAAAAAATTAAAAGACTAAATTGGAATTGGGCTGGACATATTGCTAGAAGAGATGATAATATATAGACAATTATAATTTTAACTGGATTTCAAAAGATTGTAAAAGATCCAGAAATAGATCACATGTGAGATGGATGGATGTCATAAAAAGTGTGCAGTGTTGATGTGGAGAAGAGAAGTTAAAGATCGGAAAAGATGGATTAAACTTGGAGAGACCTTCATCCTGCAGTGGATTGATAATGGTTGATAATGATGATGATGTATACATAATACTTAAATACAAATGTATAATATATCTGTAATTAATGTAATTATTTAGGGATTTGAATTCACATTTTTAAGCTCCCTACATCAATCCACTTCACCTTATACAACTGATACACATGATCACATAAATGTAAAAATGATAAATGATGTCTAATATATGCATTGGACTCATCAGTTAGTCTAGATCATTATGTCTAATACACATACATAATCAGTGTTCAGATTATATTTTGGTTTAAAACATTTTTTTAACAGATCCAAGATCAACAGAGAATGTGTCATTATTTATTTTTTAAAAACGAAGTTTTACCTCTTTCCAAATATTTTTAACAGTGGAGATGTCATTTGGAATGACTCAAAAATCTCATATTCTGTTCATTCTGGAAGGTACCTTTTTATCTTTGTCTTTTAATTTTTTTTTAATTTCATACAATGGCAGTGTAACATAATAATCTGTCAAGGATAATCCATTTATTTAAACCCAAAATACTATTAGAGGATTTTACTCTTTTTGATTTTTGTATATTGTTTAGTCCTTTTTATTCATATGATTTATAATGTTGAACACTTCTATTTCTAATTTTTTTCACATGTTCTTTTCCATCATATTTTTTTTAATATTTTGGCAGCAAAATTTATCTTTCTACTTAAAGAAAAAACTCAAAAAGTTATTTAAACTATGAACTATGATATTTATTTTTAATATTTTTATCTTCATTACTTGTTGGTTTAATTTAGATTTTTTCATGAATAGAATCATTACAAAAGTCTATTTTTATGAACTAATTTATGATTCTTAACTAACTTCAAATCCTTATTCATTTTCATTTTTTCTTTCATTTTTTCTATTCTTTCTAGAATACTTTTCACACTTTGATGCAATTTATTTTTGCTAGATTCAATTGATGTTTGAATTATCTCAAAAACATGATATAATTTTATTTCTATACACTCCATTTTCTCTTTGACTTGCTCTTGTATTTGATATGCTATTTCTAGCTTCAGGCTGATTAATCTTTTGTACTACAAAAATTATTTCTTGATGCATTTCTTTAAATTCATTATGCTTTCAATAAATATTTGTTGCATTTCAAGACTTTTTTGTTGTTTTTTCTCCACTTTTTGAATACATTTCTTCCAACTTTTTGCAGCATTTCATGATTTTCTTCATGCATTTATTCAAAAAATTTTGGTTTTCTTCGTTTTTTTTTAATGCAGTTTGTTAACTTTTTGTATCATTACTTAATTTTCCTGTTGCATTTTTTCAAAATTTTGTTGTTTTTCTTCATTTGTTAAATGCATTTATTTAACTTTTGAATAACATTTTTCTAATTTTTTTAAAATTCAGATAGCATTTTACAGTATTTCACTAGTAAAAGTATCTTATTTTTACATTAATGACATTTGCATTGCACAATTAGCTTTGATTACAATACATTTATTCTTGTCTAGATAGATCCATGTTTAATTGTTTATCCATCTTTTTTGTCTTTGAATATGTTATTACTTATATATAAAGTCAAATGGTTATGTATATATTTTTTGTTTATTTCCTTTTAAGCATATTTAAATAGTTATATATGTTTTAATTTATATTCTATCATTAAATAAACACACATCAGTCTCAATTTTTCATAAACAATCTTCTCCAGAATAACATGCTATATCTGTGCCTTAATGTTTATTTTTATTATTATAATTTTTTATATATACTGCCATTTATTAAATATTACCTTGCCTACCTAGTCACAATCTTCTGGTTTTATGCTATATTACTACACACGCGCACACACACACACACACACACATATATATATATATATATATATATATATATATATATATTATACTGGTTCATCCCTACCCTGATAAGATGAACATGCACACATATTGAACATGAAAAAATATATGGCAGCATACCAGGAAAAGAAGTAATTTTAAATCTTTTTATGATCATTTTGATGCAGTCATAGGGAAGTTTTTGAAAGTATTGACTCTTACACACCTTTGAAAGATTACTTTAATTTCAAACCCTCACACCACTATCAGAATGAAAAAGATTAATTTCCTCTCCTGAAAGGATATGTAAGGCCAATAATGATATGAAATATAATGAAACAAACAAAATTTAATAGAAATAAACACCCCAATGACCATAGATTTAAATCCCGATAAGTGAGTATCCCATATGCCAGCTCAGTGTTCTCTTTATCCCAGGTAAGGAAATGGAAATCGCAAACCTCTTGTATTTATCTAATTATTTTTTTTATAGAAAGAAATATTAATAAATTATCAAAGCAGTAAGACAGTTCTATAATTATTAAACAAAGATTTGTTGAATCCCATAGCTTTTCACCAATTACCAAGATAAATACAATAATAATGAACTCCAATGCATAATAAATAATATATATATATATATGAGACTATTATAGTTATTTTAATAAATAAAGAAAATGGTAAAATATAAAGAAAAGAATCAATTAGTGAGAAGTGGTCTGAAAATCATAAACTCGCACATGAATATATTTCTTAAACACTGAATAGTAATTAAAATGAGATTATCTTAACGAAAGAAATACACAAACAATATACATATATATATATATATATTATACATTGTTATTTATATGAAATCACTAGAATAAAAATAATAATAAAGGTACAACATAAAGTCTGTATCATATTTCATTGGGTTTGGAGTAGGCCACATATTTGTTCATCCAGGATAAGGATATTCTCTTTAACATGGCAGCTTTCATGATCATTTGAGGGCTGGATTCAAAAGACATTTGTGATGGCAGGAGTGGAGCTGGGTAGGTGTGCTGAATGGGTGTTCCTACCCCATGACCATTTCAGAGACGTGAGTATGCTTGTGTTTCAAATATCAGCACCTTCCAGTAAACACAGTCTTGTGCCGCACTAAGTTGGAAATCATCTTGAAGTTTACTCTCTGTCTGCATGATATGAAATATATAGAACTTAAATGTAAAACTGTCTGTCTCTGTATGTTCAACTCCAACTCTCTACATTTTCATAAGATGAATAAATTTAATAACTTCGCCTCCAAATCTAAGTTTAAACAGGCCAGTTAACATAAATCCAATACGTCAGCAAGTAAGGCAATGAGTCCAGTAAGTTAACATGAATGAGTGAATGATTGACTGATTCAATGAGTGAGTGATTGACTCAGAGAAAGAGAGTTAGCAAGAGTGTATGTCTGAGTGTCCAAGTCACCCAAACACCTAATAAACAACTAACTTAGCCCACTCATTACAATCCCAATCTAGGTACTCCTCTGAAAAACATTTAATTAGCTAATTTTGAATTTTGTTAATGGATACACAAGCATTCCTATGTAATCCCCTAAATTAATCTCAAGAATTTTTATTTTTAATTAAATTTTCCTTCTGCTCTGACCACTATCTGATTCAACATACCAACAAAAAAAAGTAAAAAAAACAATTGACTATATAAGAAATTTTCTGATTATCAGATTACACTTAAAATATTTTTATGATAATCAGATTACACTTAAAATATATTTTTAATTAAATTAGATATCTTTCCCTACCCGTATTAACATAAATTTCAATGAATTCTTTTGTCAAATTGAAATATTTGATAATTAAAAAAAAAAAAAAGATTTATCTACTAAAAATATAATTGCTTTTAGGCTTTTCTTAAATTTATAATAATGACTTTCCTCCTCCTGCTTAAATATGTTTGTGGAGAAAAACAACTAATAACACTCTTGATTTAAAATTACTATGTGTTGGAACTTTTAAATATTTCCTTTTTTTTACAAGTATTTAACTATATATATATATATATATACTAATTACACATAAACATCTTTGTGTTTATTTAAAAAAATGAACATAAAATTATAATAAAATTTATATAAGCATATAGCTAATATGCTAACAGATCAAATTATAAATTGTAAACCTTAACTATAGGCTTTTCTTGTATGTGTGAGTATATGATATATCCACAGACATCTCTCACCTATTTTATAACCTGACATAATTTTGTTTATATAGATGGTATGTACCCCTTCTTTTAATGGCTCTCGCGTACCACTTGGTAGTACATCACGCTAAATTGTACCACTTCATAAAAATGATTGTATTTCGTGAAATTTGTTATTGCGAGTATGTTATTTTATTTGCATTATATATGTTATAGGGTGACCAAGTATGTGTTCACATCACATAATGAGACAAATTACATTGAAACACGCCTAAACGTCACGTCGGATTATAAACTTACTGAAATTATAAACTCACTACAACATATATATATATATATATATATATATATATATATGTTCAAAGTTTCATATTTATCTACTATTTTGTCATATTTCGTTTACTAATAAATGGTTTTAATAAAAACACAAAATTATAAAAAAACAATTAATATATTTTCTTATCATAATCAAATATTTTTATAAAATAAATTTAATGAGATCCTTGTACTTGTTTCGAAGAACATAATTTTTTGAAATTTGGTTCAAAAAATGCGTTCAATCAGTTTTTTTTTTTTGTTTTTTTTTAAGAAAAATTTTATTCTATAGCTATATTGAATGTTATAAATACAAAAATAATATCAATTACATATCCATTTGAAGTAAAGTAGATCCAACCTTCTGCCATGTTGCTCTTGTGATATAGCTTGGAGCAATTAGTTGGTCCTTTTTCATGATTTTCTCCATGATATTCTTAAATTTAGTCCCATATGGATCTCTCATTCCTTCAATTGTGACTTTACATCTGACACACCACAGGGCATAATTCACGAAAATTGCAAGTCTTAAGTCCGTAAAATACGTTCAATCTGTTTTGATACTTTTTTTTTTTTTTTTAAATATATGAATAAAAAACTCTTTCTACTAATTACGTACTAGTAAACGGTAATAATAAATTAAGAGCTTTCTCAGAAAGTTGTTCATATTCTTTAATGTTTAATCAAAAATTCATTAGATTGTGTCATTTGAATTCTACTTGTAAAGTTCTGTTACATGATAAATCTATTAAATTTTCCTTATCCTTTATTGATAACGATGTAGCTTTTTCTAAATTTTCTTCATAGAAGGGGTTTGAAATCCAATTATCATTTGTGTTTTTGGGTTTTGGAAAATATTCCATGAAAGTCAATTTTAATCCTGTTAAATGTGCTATTATATTTTTTATCTTGAGACAGACTAACCTTATTTTCAAAGAAAAAAATATGTAGAGTTTCGAATACTTTCGGTTGATTGTTTTCGATACACAGTTTCCAAAAATCTAATTTATTAATTATACTTTCAATTTTATCATTAACATTAAAGATCGTTATCGACTGTACATATTAACAACTTTACTGTATAATATTATTAATTAAAATATTTTTTATGAATTATAGGAAAAAACATTTCTATGATATTTTTATGATTTAATTTTTTATTTCATTTATGTCCGCCATTATTGATTATTTTTCGTGTACCACCAACCAGCAACTCACGTACCACCAGTGGTACGCGTACCACGGGTTGGGAAACACTGGCTTACATAATACCATCTTATGCTTGGCCATGCAAAGTGTGCCTATCATAATACCCCACTCCCAAATGAGATGTTTAAATGGGATTATCTTTTAATGTCTTTTACTCATTAATTACACCCTCCCTTTTTTAAAAAAAAATTATAAGATGGATTTCAATGCTCTCACATTGTATGTGCCCTTAATGCCTTGTTCTGCTTTGACCTGGAAAGCATTATTACGCCGACATTCCACAAATTCAAATGGACCTTTATAAAAGTTGCAAAACTTTTTAAATCAGAATTTCTTCAGTATACTTACATGGGGAGTTTTTATCATCACTTTATCCCCTATTTTAAACTGATACTTTGACCCACCTTTCCATTTCTTTCTTCTAGCACTCATCTGCTACATACGATGTAAGCCTCTCTTTTTTCACTTCCATATCCACCATTTCATCAATTCTCTCAGGTAATTTTATCTTAAACAACTTAGGAGCTAGTTTTTTGAAATGAAGGTGTATTGGAGAGAATCCAGTGGATTAATTGAGGACCAATTAATAAAATCAAGTACTCAGCATAACTGCGTAACCCATCCCATTATTTGTTGGCAGATATGTACAGAATAGACTCCCTAGTAACCACATAACCCACTCACAGGGATTTAACTGCAGGTTACAGATGGATGTGAGTACATGTTTCATTATGCATTTAGTTGTCCACTGATTCCAGTCTTCTGATATGAAGGGCATCCCATGGTTGGATAAGGACTTCAAGCTTCCTGATCTATAGGAAATGCAGAGTCCAATACCTTAATGGTTTCTTGTGTAGAAGTTCTAGATAATGGATAGCTGGCTAAAAATTTGGAAAAAAGATCATAGTCCACCAAAAAGTATCTCTTGATTGAAGGATGGCAATGGGCCCTAAAATTCAATAGCCACTATCTCCTTTGGGTTTTGAGGTATAATGGACTCCATGGGGCTCACATAACTTTTTGTTGAGGGGTTTTTCTTTTTGGCAGACTTCACAATTATTTATCATATACATTATGGCCCAGTGCATCTGTGGCCAATAAAACCAGAGTCTGAGGCAATATTCTATCTTCAGGGTTCCATGATATCTATACAAACAATGAATATATTGGATGAAGGGATACCTCATCATAAGTGGTATCATGATTCTCAATTCATTTTTTCCCTCTTGACTTTTCATAATGTAGTATTCCCTCTTCCAATCTGTATCTTTGCATGGTCTTTTCCACCTGACATCACATTATAATTTGATTCAAGCTGATATCTTCCCTTTGCTTTGCAGCCACCTGGGCCAATTCCTGCTCTATGGATTCATCAATACATAAGGTCATGTTCATCATGTACACCTGGTCCACATTCAAATTTTGTTCTTGGGCAAGTGCTGGATGGCAACTCAAAACAACAGCAGCTACATTTTCTGCCTGTTTGCAGTAGCAAAACATGTAGTTAAACATCTGGAGGAACAGGATCCACCTAACCAGTTAGCTGTTAGTGGGGTAACTATGGTTGAGGCTAGGCTTATGTGGTCAGTGATCACCACCACCTCAGTACCCAATAACATAAGATGAAATTTCTAAAAAGTCCACGTGATGGCTTGGGCCTCCTTCTCAGTAACAGTGTAGTTAATTTCAGGCCCCTTCAATAAATGACTTATAAAATACCACACCCCTATTCTCCCATTTAGTTGGATTTGTGACAGCATGACACCTAGCACATACCCATTGCTATTAATTTGAAGTAAAAATGGCTTGCTAAAGTCCAGGTATGCAAAAACTAACTGTTTTAGGAAACTATTTTTGACCTCTTTGAAGACTTTCTTTTGATCTACATTCCAATTCCACTTTGTTTCTTTTCTGAGCAGCTTTAAAAGAGGTTCCATCTGGTCAGCAAATTTCACACAAAACCTGTTACAAAAATTACATAGCCCTAAGAAAGACTGAATCTGATGTTTAGTTCTAGGTACAGGAAATTGTGTGTTGGCTTTTATTTTATCAGGATGGGGTTTGATCTCCATCTGGCCTACCAAATATCCCAGGAATTCAATTTCCTTTGATACAATTAAAATATACATTTATTTGTTAAGAACTTGTTGAAAATTGGTTATTATAAAAATGCTATTGCTAATATTATTCAAAGATTTAAAATAAATCAACACTATAATAAAATTAAAAATAAAAATATCAAAATGAAATGGATTTCAATGCTATTTATATCAGATGATCTGGTCAAGTTTATTAGAAAAAAATATAATGGTTTGTGTCATATTGCCTTTTTCTCTACAAATAACATAAATAGATTACTTAATAACTCTAAAATCCAAAATTCAAAATTTAATCAAAATTCTATTATATATATATAGATTGATATGTGGATGTGGGGTACAATACATCGGTGAATCTAAGTGTATATTTGAGAAGAGAATAAAAGAGCATATGCTTTTATATAATAGAATTCAAAAAGAGAAACAATCTGAAATAGATGTAAATAAACCTTCATCATCTGTGATATTTCATCATAATAAATCTTGTCAATATGGTTTTAAATTTTATTATAAAAATATTAAAATTATTCAAATTGAACATTATCATAATAAACATAAAATAAAAGAGGCTATGTTGATTTCAAGAAATCGTCAAATGTTAATGAATCGCCAGTCATCAAATGTTAAGTTAACAGAATTGTGGGAAATCTGAATTGAACTATGGGTATTGTTAAAAATTGTTTTGTTTTGATTATTCAATGTGATATAGTTGATAAAGACTACAAAATGTATAGTCGAAAGTACTTCTAAAATAATATAATTTATGTAAATTATATTGTATTTTGATATATATATATTGAATTGTATATTACATATATTGTGAAACAAATACATATAGCAAACTTATTATATATATATATATATATATATATATATATATATATATATATATATATATATATATATATATATATATATATATATATATATATATATATATATATATATATATATATATTATTTGAATGCTAATCTTATTTCTGAATCCAAACATTTATTGCATTATACCACCATATGCATTAAGCACATTACATGACTGGATAGAAATGAAATTTAAACAGAGAAAATGAGATATCCAAGGGCACAAAGTTGATTGCACAAAGATATATCTTTGCAATAGTGATGTTTTACCGAATACATTATTGTTCCAGACAAAATTTTGGTTACACCATATATGTACTGGAAAATTTACCATTGTACTGAGATTTGAACCAAGAAACAAAGATATACAATGATATAATAAATATGTACCATGAATATTAATTCAAATATAAATAATTATATTAGGTAAAAGTTGAATGATGAATAAAAATTTTAAAAAAAATAATTCAAATACAAAATAATATTTACCAATGATCATAATTTATAATATAAATACAAGTCTTGCTGAAATATTTTTATTTGTTTTTTAGTTTCAATATAATAAAAAAATGAAATTCTCAAGTGCCAAAAATTTATTCTGTAACAATTTTATTTTATTCAACAGTCTGTAGCTAACAGAGATATAATCTAAAAATATATTTATTTGTTTTATTCTTTAGATTTTTGATTAATCAAATATTATTAATAGATTTTACATTAATTAGTTACATATAATAAAATAAATACAAACTTCTAATCTTTTTTATTTTATTTAGAACTGAAAATCTCATTATTACACAATATCATTAGAGAATTGTTTTTGTCTTATTATTTATCCAACTGCATTTCAATTTTACTTAAATTAAAAACATTCTGATTTACTCAAAGATGTCTTATTTATTAAACATATTGTTTATTTCCCCATATTAAAACATTATTTAAGACATGAGTCTGTATACACATACACACAAATATACTTAAAGGATTCAACATATTTTTTTAGTAATGAATTTTCATTTAATGTTTTCCTAAGAAATGAATTCAACTCTTTAACTCTTACTATTCATTTTATACTTCTATAAGCATTACCATCTTCTTTCAATCATATTCTGACCTCTATCTCTACAATTTTCTATTTTTACATATATCATAATGCATCCAAACAAGTACCATTAAATATTCTATTTCATATTACTCCCACTTAATCTGCAAAAATATTGTCTAATCACTACTTTTGTTTATTTATACAATCCATATATTTTTATATTTTTATTGTATATATTTTTAGTACTCAGGTTACTATTTTTTATGAGGTTTGAGACAGATCCTTTAATGCCATTATTACCTTCATCACATTGCCTTATATTTTTAAATTATTTATTGTAAAATGAGAAAATTGTATATTTGCAATTTTCTGATTTATTCCCAACATGAAGTTTATGGTAATCTTATCACATGATCTTTTGCAATCTTCCTTTCTATTATTCTCTTCAGGAATGATTTCTAACTTGGATTTATTCAATGATAATACATTGTATCCATTATAAAACAGTTTTTTTCATATTGCTGAAAGTAAAGTAGATTTTGCACTTTTTTAATGGCAGTTATATGTGTATTTTTCTGTATGCAAATGACAGACGGAAACATGTGACTTTTTATATCACATAAATAAATCTCTTTTTTATGACAGATCTGTACATCTATATGATAATCTACTAGACACTACTTATAGTACATGTACTTTTTACCTTAAATAACCCTTTGAATTAAATCAGATATCATGAGTTTACATTGTAGAAAATGTTTTGCCATTTGCATATTTACACAAACTTATTTAGACCCCACTGTGGTATGCCTTTTATTTGCAAGTGTAACATGAATAATTTTTGCCTCAGTATCCATTATATTTTTAAAAATGTCATGATCAAGCCTGAGTTTGAAATCATACATTTTTATTGCTATCAGTGGGCATTCTTGATTACAATAATTAGGTATATGTAGGTCATCTTCAAATACTACATCACTAATACCATTTATAATAGTGTCCACATCCATTATAATGCATTTACCAGATTGTAGGTATCCTCACAGGGAGGGATATTCTGAAAAAGTTCCATCTAGTTTCTTTTATGGTAGCTTGGTTAGGGACTTTGCTATTTTGTGTACTGAGTTAATTATTTGCTCCATCCAATTTCTTAGGGAAGGTATGTCCATATTCACTTTTTACACTCCAACTTCTTGTTCTGTAAATATGCTTGATTATTTTGAATTCTTGAATGTGAAAACTTATTTTTATTCTTATCACTTCCAATACTCCATTGTCTTTTTTTGGGGATGCAATTTGTAGATTGATATGTCCTAGGTTGATCAAATAGAGTTTCTTTGGTAGGTTTGTACCAGATTGGTCACTGCAAATCTTCATGGGTCTTTGTTTTATTTTCTCTTCTGACTTTATGTATAAATTCCCAAGTTAAGGTCATTTAATTCTTTTACTATATCTTTACTCTCAATTGATGTTAGTAGATTGTGTTTTTCTGCTTATATTATGTGTTTATTAGACACAGGAAAAGCTGAGGTGATCTACAATTTGACACCTGTCAGTGAAAACATAGTATCATGCAGCATTCTCCAATTACTGATATATTGTAACCTGTTGGGTTACATGGTACACTCGTAATGGTATAGTGTGTGTGCGTATATATATATATATATATATTATAACGGGACAGCCTATTTGATAGCCTTAGTTGAGGCATCAAATATAACGGAACGGCATTTAATCATCCCAGTTGATGTATTAATTGTAATATAATCAATTATATTTAATGTTTAGAAATCATTAACTTAATGCTTCATAGTTAGGTTCGCCAAATATAACAGAATGGATTATATTTAAAATCTAAGTTGGTCTTGTTAAATATAAAGAGATGATTAAATTCCTTAGAAAGAGGATACGCATTTCACTACAATCGGACTTTGGGTCTTCAAGTAGAATGTTAGAAATGAATCGATGAAATACCAAGTCCATGATTATATATACCTCTATTATGCTAGCTCATTAATCTTTAAATAAGTTTAAATACAATTTAGACCAGGACATCCATCTTTCATCCCTCTTTCAGTCACCATTATGCCACGATATTTAAACTCACGGAGAATTTGCAATCAGCTCTTTTCAGGAATAATTTCAAAAACAAGTTATTTCATATGCCTCTATATAAGCATTAATTATAACTATTATTCATATGACATTTATAATACTAGCATATATATAATATAATTCAATAATGATTAGACAAAGAGATCACGTTAACAAATCAATATTTAATAAACAATAAAAAATATAATAGAATAGATAATAAAATATTAATAAATAAATACGGATGAATTTTATCATTTTAAAAGAATATTAATAAATGATATTTTTTATTTAATACCCTATGATAAAACTCAATACTATAATAAACTTTCAAAAATTAAAGAAAATAGCTTAAATTAACAGATATATAAAAACAATATCTGGGTTCAAAAATTAATAATTTATGTAACTTATTAATTTATTTACCGTTCTTATTTATATGCTTCACAATTACCCATATATAAGTATTATTTGCCATTGTATAACTTATATATTATATGTATTTTTAATAAATAAAAATACATTAAACGTTTACAATATTACGTAGTAAACACAATACAATCCTGTTTAAGATATCTGTCAAATAATAACTATTTTTTATATCCCTCATCTAATTTAATGAATTATGTTAAGCTTTCAATTAATTATATTTAATAATAAATATAATTTTCCTTTTAAGATATATATGATGCGATGCCAAATTTGAAATAAAGATAATAATAATAATAATAATAAACATATTAAAATAATATAAGCATTATTATAATATATGTAAATAAATAATAAAGGAAACTTAGTTATAAGAGAGTTGAGAGTAGATATTGAAGTCTATAGTTCATCATCCCAATGAAGATCTCTTACGAAGCATATCACCAATCCATTTGTACAATGATGATTCCATTTATCCTTAAACGATAAACTGTTAATAACATCCAATGACCGGATTAATGTGAAATAAAATAAATATTCTTCGAATGTAGATGTTCTTAATCTTCATTTCTCTATTATCACTAGACGTTCTATATATTCAATATTTCAAAATATTTTAAAATAGCATGCAAGGTTGGTTTCCGAAAACCTTTTACGATATAATGAGTGTACTACTCAGTGCACATTGTTTTATCCTTAATATATATAATTATCTTAAATTTATATATATCCGAAGAATAATGGAAGAGTTAAAACAACGTAGTTTCAAAACTTAAACAGACGTTCTTTTCCTTTATATTGCTATTCCTTTAAGATTAAGTAGAAAATTAAATATATTTTCCTTGTAGACTTTGAATCCACAAATTATTTTAATTTGAAAAAGTTAATATTTAAATTCCAATCGCTAAATAGTAGTATTGATAGAAGAAAAAGAGCACATTTTTAAAGAGAAAAGATTTTCTTTTTCTTTCGTTTTTTTTTTTATTTTTCCAGAGCACGAACGAATCTGCTCGTGTGTTATATAAGTTCATGTTTAATTCAACTATCAATTGTTCCACTGACATTAAGATTTAATAATAAAATAAAAAAATATATAAGTATTTATTCTTAACTTCAAATCTGGCATTTTACTCAAAAGCTTAAGGTATATATTATTTAAAACTTAAATGTATATATAAATAGTACATATATGTTACATAATAAAATAGTCAAATAAAAATTTATATTTATAAATAATTTCACAAGAGATAAAACACGCTAGACTAATAATAACAACTGTAAGTTACTATTATATATATATATATATATATATATATATATATATATATATATATATATATATATATATATATATATATATATATATATATATATATATATAAAGGAAAAGTAGAAATAAACAGAGAATAAGTTTTTGTAGATTTCCTAAAATAAAATAATGATAAATAAAGAGTTAAATAACTCTGGGCTTAAAGTAAAACTTCATTATGAAATTAATATTTCAAAAAGATCTGAATAAATATAAATATTGCATTATTATTAATTATTACTCTGATTTTGAAATTTAAAAACACCCTATTGTATTTTTGAAATTTTAATTAATTAAACAAAATTTTTATCTATTAGAAATCCCCTCAGTAAAAATATGTATATGTTTTCAAAGGGATTAGTGAGATAAAAATAAAAACTCTGTTTTTAATAAAGCTACTGTTACCACCTTAGATGATTCTGTAAAAGGGCTGATAACAAATTATCTCCAGAAAGGATAGTGATTTTGAAAAGAACAGTTCTGCTTGCAGTTTTGTAAGAGTTGGTCAGAAGAGTTTTTAATATTTTAAGCAGTGACCAACTTAGCCAACTGCAAAGTCTGGGTAATGATTTTTGAAGAGAACAGTCTGGGTAGTGATTTTTGAAGAGAACAGTCTGGGTAACGATTTTTGAAGAGAACAGTCAAGATAGTGATTTTGAAAAGAACAGTTTTTGGCTTGCAGTTTTGTAAGAGTTAGCAGAAGATCTATCTGTAAAATTGGCTATAATACTTTGTGAAGAGTTGGTAGCTGTATCAGAAAATGGCCATAATAAAGCTAGCTACAAAGATGGTTGGTATAATTATCAAGAGAACTGCCATGAGGATTTAAGAATGCAAGGAAGTGGCTGCTCTACATCTCACTGGAGGAGTTTGAATTTACATAGAGAAAACAGGTCAAGATTCTTTGTAATCATAGCCTTAAAGGTGTTCTGGAAAACAGCTTGCTGATCTGAAGCTTACAAAATCCAAGTATAAATGGAACTGACTACAGAAAAAAGAAAGCCAACCGAACCTGAATTATGTACTTTTACCTGCTGATGATAATTTACTGGAATGACCAAAAAACAACTTGCCCAAGAGAAACACTAGCTGAATAAAGAAGGAGTTATACTTATGATGCTGTTTAGCTATACATGCAGGGAATCACCAATAAACACATCTTGTGTATGTACAGTGAGTTATTTTATTTTAATATACCTTAAAATAACTTATAAAATTATAAATTAATAACTTAAAGCAAAACAAGGAAATAATTTGTTTGAGTCAAATGTCTAATAAAAAGACAATTTGATATATATTTTTGAAGAAATTGTTTTGGTAATTCCTTTAAAAAAATGACATTAAAAGAATATATAACTTAAATGCAAGCATAATTTTGTCTGAATTAAAAAGTAAAAAAAAAAGTTGTTAAACTTTATGAAAGAATTAAGCAACAGGATTCTATATACTCTCAATATTGAATTAATTATGAAAAAATATAATATTATTGTAACAAGTTGAAATAGATAGAAGTCATTGTGCGTGTATACACACACACTCATATATGTAAAATTTTAATATTTTTTTTGAGTAAATGTCAATTCATTTTTTTAAAAATATTAATTGCATATTATAAATCATGCATCTGTACACATATAATCCATAGTAATAACATGAATTGTAACTTGTAATTTTGTAAATTAATGTAATAATTTAAATTTTGAATAGTAATTATCCTAAATCACAAATGTAATAATTATTTTATGTTTAATTGAAATGTCTTCATCATATACTATAAAATGCATGTCTGTGTATGGATATATGTATGCATTTATAGATACCCATTAAGAAATAATGCAGTTAATGTAATAATTTGAATTTTGTAGTAATCTTGTAAATTACAAAGGGATGACTTTATTATTGTATATCTTTCAAAATCAGAACCCTTATAAGACTTTATTCATTTCTTTTTTGTTGTTATTAATAAACCTGTATTTAATTCTTAAAAAATGTTTTCCATCATCTCTTGGTCACATATAGTAATAGTGCTTGTGTTTTCTGAGCTAGACTCAGACACGGATAAATGGGGATGTGCATCTAGTGCTTTGGGGCATCCAGAGATGATCAATCCTCATCCTGGTTGACACAAAAGATGATACTCTTTAAAGTCCATTCACCATCTTTTATTTTAGTTTAGCCTTATTAGAAATTAAGTTTATAGTTGGCCAATACAAGTGGCCAGAGCATTGATGATAATCAGCATGCTTTAAATGTCCCAGCATTATTGTTTAGATTTTTTGATTCTTATGTATTTTGATGGATGAGCACTTAAATGGTGCATATATGTTATGTTTAAATAATTGCCCAAGGTGGCAAAGGTTTGGTAGTTAGCCTGGTCTACAGAAAACCCATTTCCAATCCAGTCACATGGTTGATTGTTGATTTATATTTTTTATTGTTCAAATCCAGTCACAAGGTTGACTATTGATTTATATGTTTCATTGTACTGATTTGTTTATTCCCATCAATGATGATGATGGATAATTATTTCTCTTGAGTATTTACTTGGTACTTATTTTCAAAATTGTAATGTTGGTGGCAAATTATGCTTTGTAGTTGCTCTTCTGAGTTAGCTGGCTGATCTCATTGATCTCTCAATGTTCTCAGAGATTCTTTTGATCTCATGCTCCCCTTAAACAATATAACTTAAAATATACTTTTTGTAAATATTTCAATTTAAATTGAGTGATGATGATGATTTTTACATCACCCCAGGTTCACTTCCACTTTTTGATACCCCGTCCTGTTACAATATATTATACTCTCCAGCTTTTCCTTCCTTCAAAGAGTATGCAACATGTAATATGATACCCTTCACATATCTGTTGTTTTGTAGATAAGGATTTCCAACAATCTTCAGTGCACCATGCAAATGATTACTCACAATATCTATCTTCTCCATTACATTTAATTAATGAAGATAGAATAAATTTCTCAAACTCTCAGGATGATCCAATTAATTTTTTTCTATATCATATTTGAATACCCTAACATTAATAAATTTAAATACTGCACTGTGTGCTTTGAGTCATTCTTTTGTAATGCCAGAACTATTTCAATTCTTACAAGTATAGGCCATTATGACATTCAACTACCAAATCATATTTACCAATCTGTTTTTGCCATGTATGTACTAAAATCTACATCAATCTTTCTATTAATTATCAATTTTTATTATTTTATCTTCTTTATTTGTACACATTTTCTTAACTTGATTTTATAAAGGTTGATCTGCACTACACATGTTTCATACACCATATCCTTCTATTTCTTCCATTAAAGTTTCTTTTATTTGGTGAGATTCCTGAATTAATGTTCATTCTAGTTTCTCTTAAGCTTGAATGGATATATTTTTTAAACTTTCATTCATTAACTCCGTTTCTGTTGATATATCTTATATTTTCTCCAATATCCTCTTGTTGAATATGTGCAAGACACAGTTAACATTTGTTACATCCTATTTAACACATATATGTTCTCACTTGACTTCATCTATGTCTTGCTTAACCATTTTCAAAATCTAATTAATTTCTTCAATAATATATTTTACTTTTGTCTGACTCTGCTCAAGTTCTATTTGAACCTGTTTATTTTCTTATTGAGACTGTCTATTTTCTATTTTATCCTGTTTTTGATTGTTTTTAAATTTTAATATTATTTTCCTGAGATCTCTGAATTTCATTGACATACTGGAATTGTTTTTTTGTTTTTTTTTTAATTTACTAAATGTAATTCTTATAGGCTATTATGATTTCTAAGCCTTCTTCATTATAGTAAGTTATTTTTATATTTTATCCGATGGTATCCAAATCTCCACCCATTTAATTTTTGATCCTGTTTTTTTCCATACTCATTATATATTTATTTTTGTTTTTAACTACTATAAATTCTTAATATCATTCATCCCTGTCTCGAAGAAACTTCATATAGTGCTTCTATATTTCACTGCACTCTTTCACATTCTTCATTAATGAACTTAAATATTTTATCTAATAACTAATATCTCTGCTGTAGATTTAAAAAAAATTAATCAGCTAACACACAATTTATTTATCAAACATTCCATATCTACAAGTAAATGATTTATATTATGCTCCATTGGATCACTGCTTTAACATTATTTTGTATATGCTGGTTTATATTGAATTTTTTGCAGTATTCATATATGCAAATATTTTAGACTAGTTATGATACTATTATATTACAGAGAAATATGAAAGTCATATAATTCAGTATGCAATTAGGTGTTATCCTAAATAATGCATTGCTTAATATCACAATACAATATAACCTGTAGTACTGTTACTAGATTTTTAACTCTTCTTAAGAATTTTTTTATGTAGATCATTCAACACATGCAAATGTAAATATCCATGGTCTAGCTCAGAGTATGGATCTCTTTAGCATAAGGTCTAATCCACAACCAAACAACAAACAGTAATCTTCATTCAGTATCTACTTAAATTAATAATAATCTATTAAAATCAAAGTAATAGAAATGATGAAGTATAATTAAATAGATTTATTAAATTAAATTACAAATATATCTTTTCACTTAACATAATAATAATGGTATTGCTTTGTTTATCCCACACTTTCTATCTACATATTACTGACTGCATCTATTACATACTGAACACATTCACAGTTATTTAGATATTATTCTTATAAGCACCCTCATGTAAAATAATTTAATATTCAATGCACTTTTTTTTAAGAATATATTTATATTACTTGGGTAAAAATAATTGAAATTATGATTAACTTTTAATTTAATTTTTCTATAAGTTAGTACATTAAAATGAATTGAAGCTGTGATTAATTAAAAATTTAGGCAAACATGGACTTACCAGGTCAGGGCAAAATTTTGTAGTTCAATTTTTTTTCAGCAGAGTGTTTCTTGTTGAATTATTCAAAAATTTGTTGTGAAATATCAAATATAGAGTGGCATAAAATTATATTATAAAAATAATTAATAACAAATAATTATATTATAAAAAATATCTGATAAAAAATAATTTATTAAAATAATAAAACAAATGACCCAGATATTATGCAGTCAACATTTTACATATATTCCATAATAAGTTCATTCGTAATTACTGTCCATTGTGGTTTTTGCATGTAATAACGATAAAATTTGCAAAGACAACATCAGTCATGTAGAGAGTTCTTAAAAGCAATTTCCTGTAGGTAGGATTTGAATAAAGTACTGCTGGTGCTACACTGATGTTTGAGCTTGCATTTAGATATTATCTACATATTTTCCACACTTCCAGCAATATTTTATTTCGATCCTACTTATAGAAATTTGCTTTGCAAATTTTTTCTTTTGTATAAGCAAAATCTACAATGGACAATAATTTGACAAGAAACAATCTGGTCAGAAAGATTTGAAAGAAAAATTCAAATTTTGTAGTGATCTGGTAAATTCAGCATTTATGAAACACATTTCTATCAGTTTGAAAGCACACATTTTTCAGATACATAAATATCTTCAAATCCAGTCAAACAAACTAGATAGCTATGAATTAAGTTCAGTTTCACCATATAGTAAAAGCCTCTGCAATCTATATTATTGCAAAAACCTTCAAGGGTACATTTATGATAAACAAAACAAGTTATAAATTTCATAACTTGCTATAGCTTGCATTTTATGTTCATTAGATGAAGCTTTACCAATAGCCCACTATCAAGCTTAGTTTGCATAAACAGAGAGAATTCAATATCTCATTCAAATTGTCTTCTACCTTTAAACCATGGTTTCGAGGTAGTTGGCTCACATCAGTAAAAGGTAGAAAGATCAGAAACTAGTTCTAAATTCCAGCTCTAATAAACAGCATTTATGAAACAAGTTTCTATCAGTTTGAAAGCACAAATTTTTTAGATATGTAAATATCTCCAAATCCAGTCAAACAAACTAGATAGCTATATGGGTCTAAATTCAGTTCAGATTCACCATATAGTAAAAGCCTCTGCAATCTATATCCTTGCAAAAACCTTCAAGGATGCATTTATGATAAACAAAATAAGTTATAAATTTTGTAACTTTATGTAAACTAAGCTTGATAGTGGGCTATTGGTAAAGCTCCACCTAGTGAACTTAAAATGCAAGCTATAGCAAGTTATGAAATTTATAACTTGTTTTGTTTATCATAAATGCACACTTGAATGTTTTGCAATGATATAGATTACAGAGGCTTTTACTATATGGTGAAACTGAACTGTATTTAGACCCATATAGCAATCCAGTTGGATTTGAAGATATTTATATATCTGAAAAATTTGTGCTTTCAAACCGATAGAAACATATTTTATAACTGCTGTTTAGTAGAGTTGGAGTTTAGATCTAGTTTCTGGTCTTCCTACCCTTTACTGATGTGAGCCAACTAGCTTGAAACTATGATTTAAAGGTTGGAAACAATTTGAAAGAGATATTAAATTTTATCTCTCTATCTCTCTCAGTGTTTATGTAAACTATGCTTGATAGTAAGCTATTGGTAAAGCTTCATCTAGTGAACATAAAATGCAAGCTATAGCAAGTTATGAAATTTATAATTTGTTTTGTTTATCATATATATTAAATATATACAAATAAAACTATTTGTATGTAAAACACTTTTATATTTCAACCAAAGGACTGCTTTTCATCAAAAAGAAAGAATATAGTAAAATGGTAGTTTCCAAAAATTACATGTGCAACATATTTGACAAAGGAAAAAAATCTTATTGATTAAAAGATTTTACAAAGAAAATTTAGCCAATCGATGACAAATTTATATGTGTATATTAAAAAAAAACTGCATTATTTACTAATCAAACACCACAAAGGATTGCAAATTTAATTTAAATTTAAAAATACAATATATATATAAACAAATGTGTATGTATGTACAAAAATATTCTGTGCACATATTAATATTTGCATAAAAAACTGAAATACATATGTATAAAAATGAAATATAATATTTAGTATAAAATAAAATAAATATATATTAATAGTTATTAAATGTTAATTTAAAAAAAATGTATGTCCATAGTCACATAAATGTAAATGAAAATATAAAAAGATAATAATAATAATAATAATAATAATAATAATAATAATAATAATAATAATAATAATAATAATAATAGTAGTAGTAGTAGTAGTAGTAGTAGCAGAAGCAGCAGCAGTAGTAGTACTAGTAGTAGTAGTAGTAGTAGTAGTAGTAGTAGTAGTAGTAGTAGTAGTAGTAGTAGTAGTAGTAGTAGTAGTAGTAATAATAAGTAATAATAATAATAATAATAATAATAATAATAATAATAATAATAATAATAATAATAATAATAATAATAATAATAATAATAATAATAATAATAATAATAATAATAATAATAATAATAATAATAATAATAATAATAATAATAATAATAATAATAATAATAAATCTGCACCAAATACCTATACACATGTAAAAAGTCACCCAAATATATAAGGACACCTGCAATACTCTAAAAGATTATCTTGCCACAAAAATGTCTAACAAAACAGAACACTGGGACACAAGGGTCCATTAGATGGGCTCTGGGATATCCTTTTACTGTCCAAGTTTAACAAGCATTTGAAACCAAAGATGCCACCAAAAATGAACATAATATGACAGAACCAATATACAAATGATTCAAACAAAAGCTGCCATCACATTGTGCCTTTACACCATCTGACAATTTCTTTGGCGAACCAGAATTAGATGAAGCATTTCATGGTACTGATTTCTTGCTGAAGCTAACCACAGTACTACAGTATTGTCATCCAGGGCCACATATGATCACTAAATTTATATTTTCACATCTCAGTCAGTTTACCACCATATATCTATGTGATTTAGTAAATTATCTATCACAAATTTTGTTTAACATAAAAAAAAACTATATCCTATCTTCTTTAGTTTTTTTCAACAAAAATCAAGCTTCATTATCCAATCTATTTGATCTATGGCCAATCTCCATGGGGTTCTTAATATTAAATTCCTGGAAAAAGTTCTAAGAGTTAAAATCGAACCATATCTTCTCTCTCTATTATCACTGATGCAACATGCAAAAAAGCCAAGCTGCCCTAATTTTTAATACCATTATAAATTCAGTTCGAGAGTAGAAAAATATGCTCCAATGGCTGTTCAAATTGACATTGATGCAGCTTTTGATTCAGTTCCTATTGAAATTTTAGTTCAGACCCTTGCAGAAACCAAAATACCTCATTCTTTTTTATATCTGCTAACCAACCTATTTCTTAGTCATGAAATACATATTACAAATAAAGGTAGAACATTATCTTCATTACCTCCTCACCAATCCATACCACAAGGATCTTCATTCAGTTCTTTATTATTCATTTTTACAACAACTCTCTCATAAACAAAATTCAACAAAATTTACAAAAAATTCAAATTCAACACACTGGACTATATATACCATCTATTGCATATATAGATGACCTTACTGTTTTTCTTATCTCCAGAAAACATATACCTACTCTAAAAAAACACTTAATGAATACACCTTCAAATATAAACTCAAAATCAACATTGATAAAATATCAGCTTGGTTTCATTATATTAAAAAGACATATATGCAAATTTTTCATGGTGAACCAACTAATTCTCTTGCATTTTTTTTCTACCTAGGACTCTATGGAGTGAGACAAAACATCCAGACAAAACTGAAAGATGATACTGAATACATAATCAATTGTCTCTCCAAAACCTACCTGTCATTATATGCAAAAGTATACTTTTTTAATCAGTTTGTAACTACAAAATAACATATTACTCACCAATTATAAACTTCACTAATTTCCTCACTCTGTAGCAAACTATTATGGTGCAGGAAAATAGCCTCCACCTCTGTAAAGTTACTTATTCTTCAACCAACCAGAAATTGATTAGATCTTCACTTAATTCCAATTATTCATAAACAAAAAATATTAATCTCCTGTTTGCACTGATAAGTTTTCCAGCTCTCAAATGCATCCTTCAAATTACACTCGTAGACTGACTACCACCATCACATGGATATTTCTCTATGCTCAAAAACCAACTCCAAAGCATTTATTATTTTTGGGTGTTGATAGATACACATATTAGAGCATTTATAACATGCTATACACAGATCTAACTACTGATCCTCATCCAACAATGCTAAATATGACCAAAAGTCAGTTGATGCAGTGATTCAAAAAATGGTTATTGGAAGCAAAATATTTTCTTTTAATGCTAAATTTTCATGTTCTACTTCTCTTCTGTTTCTTTAGATACCACAAGTTTAGTATCAAAATTGGTCCATTTTGTACCTTTGCCACATGGAAGAAGAAATCTAACAGCACCTATTCCATACTTACATAGCTTGACAAATATACAATAAATTATGATTAACACATATAGATAAAATAACATCACACTTGATATCATAATAGAAATGCTTAGTAAATGTTCAACAATGATGGCCCATGCAGCAACTTTTTGTTTATATTCTTTGTAGAATACTACATGTATTTTTTTGTCTTGGAAACCAAGATCAGAAGACACTAAGCCACAATCTCTAATAAGCTTAAACAACTGAAGACCAGAGATGGCAAAATTGCACCAAGATATTTTACTGCTACATGGTCACTATTAAAAACCCAAGATAGACCATAACCTCAAACAACTAAATGACTTTACCTGTAACAAAAACAATTTTCTGTCACATATCTTCATTTTCAACAATTTTTTAAATATCACATTTGTATATTAAATAGTCCAAAAATATATCTAATTCAATCAAAGTATTTTAAACTGATGAACTAAACCCAAAGATAATGAAAATAGAACCATAGAAAAATACACAGTTGACAAGTTTACATTTATCAGACACATGCCCAGTAATTTATTTGAACTGTATCAATAATATCTATCTATCTGTTGTTATAAAGCTATGTTAGTCTTCAACCATGCATTTAAACAATGTAACTTATATGAACAATAAAGATTGATTTGAAACATAATATAATGATAATCATGATGATGATGATGATGACAGTAGCAGTAAAAGGCTGATATTTATTGAATTACAATTATAAACATTGCGCTATATAAATAGATGCTTGTTTACATATGTTTGAGTTTCATTTGAAAGTGACATTTAAGTAAATTCTAAGTAATTTCATCGACATCATTCAGTCAGACAACGTAAACCGTAATTTAAAGTGAATGATCTACCTTCACACTTTCTTTGCCAGTACTTAAGATTTGCCCATATATAAACATTTGGGTTCAGAAAGGATAAGTGGATTCATTTTATTTTTTCTTAAATGCTATATCTTGTATGGGCACTGAAAAGTATTCACTTATTATTTAACACTCATTAAAGCATGTGTACAGTAGCTGTAAAAGGCTAATATTTAGTGAATAATAATAATAATAAAGCAAAAAAATTAAAAAGATCAGAATTGAAGAATCAAAACATTGAAGATCCTGAGCAGAAAAATGAAGTATTTGACACAACTGATGAAGAGACTGAGCTGTCATATGAAGATGCACAAAAATTGTTATCATTAGGGTATTAAAACACAGAGTGAAGGAAAGAACCAAGGGAATAGACACAGAATTATATTGAAAGTTAGAAAAACTGGTATTAATATCATAGGATTGAGCTCAATTAAGAAAATTGATAAAATCAAAAATTGGATTAAATACACAACTGCATATACTTGGACATCTAGAGACAAAAATTTATGCAGGATCACTGGTAGATACAACAGTGGTTTTGGCTAGGAAAGGATTCAGTGCATTATCCTGAGACTCTTCTTCACCATCATTTGACATTTATTTCTCTTAAACATCAATTTACAAAGTTTAAAGTATTTACAGTGATTGTAATCTACTGATGGCAACATTCCAACACAAAAGTATAATAATTACTGTGGTGTTTGTATACATGCCAATCCAAACTAAAAAAAACGAAACAATAATTGCAAATATTAATTACACACTAAGTGCTACATCAAATCCAGCCATCTTCATTGGGGGATTTTAATCTACCATAGCAGAAATTGACACACAGATGGTTTCATAAAATTTCATTTCCTCTGGTGAGTTGGCAGGGATTTTTACCAGACACAGCAATTTCATTCCACAATAAACATTTCTCCTCCTTAATAGAAACATTTTATTCACCAATATTCCAACACCTAATGATGATTAAACTCACTCTATCTACATTATCTGACCACTCAGAGCAATTCATCAACATTTCTCCTCATTAATAGAAACATTTTATTCACCAATATTCCACCACCTAATGATGATTAAACTCACTCCATCTACATTCTCTGATTACTCAGGGAAATTCATCAGCATTAATCTTGACCAAATTCAAATAACACCATTACCACTAACTAGAACAATTAGAGCATTAATTCCAACAGCTACCACTGAATTTCTATTTTCAGATTATTATATCTTGTTGAAAAAAATCATGAAAATGAATCTGGGACTCATACAACAATATCAATCATACATAAACATCCTTTCATTCACTATTAATCACATTGCAATGAAGCAACCAACCCTATCAAGGCTAATAGCATTGGCAAATCAATTAAAAAAAACAAATAGGGATGTTTAATCCATCACATCATGCACAACAGTATATTTTCAACTTACATGTACATATCTAAAAATTAAAAAAAGGAAAATTTGTCTTACTCAGCCAAATGTATGAACAAAAGAATACATTAAATGGGCCCTGAGAAACTGACCAAAAATCAAAGTACCAATAGCAATATAGACAGGATGAAACATATGCATGCTATAATATGATAAGGCCAATCTATCAATACTTCAAAGGCATGCTGCAATCAGACAAAGATATTTCAATCACATCTCACATTTTTGGCATCCCTGAAACTGAGAGACCATTTACCAGAGATGACTTAACAAATAAACTAGCTAATATATTGGAAGATTGCCAACCAGGTAGCTCTCGAATTCTATTGTTTGTTTTGAAACACTTAAGCCAATACACAATAAAATATGTCTGTAGCTTAGCCAATCAGTTAGCACAAAAAATTCAGAACATAGAAGGGATCTACCCTATTGCAATTGTTCCATACAATAAAAAACAAAAAAAAATATTCCCAATCATGGAGACTTAAGATCAATATCCATGCACTCATTGCCCATAAAAATAATAAAAAAGGTGATCAAGAAAAAAATTGAACAGTATAAATAATATCACTAATTTTCAAAGCACAACATGCAAAAAAGGATAATCAATACAGGCAGCAGTACCTCTCAAAACAGTACTCACATTGATTAGACATAAAAAAATATGCATCTATTGAAGTTCAACTGGATATTGAGGCTGCATTTGATTTAGTTACATTAAAGTTTTGCTGGAAAGGCTCAAAAGTACCAACATCCCTAGAATATATCTATACATCTTTGCAAATTTACTTATCAATAGAGCAATACATATATCTATCAATGAAAGAAATTTACAATCTTTAACAAAAAACAGGTCTTTATCACAAAGCTAACCACTTAGCACACTTTTTATATACTACATTAATCCTCTTATTAAGAAGATATAAATAACATTTGATGGAATTCAGATATCTGGAATGAAGCACATAGCTTGTTTAGCATTCATGGATGACATTGCAGTTTTTCTCTCATCTAAAAACAAATTACATGACTGCATCAGCTACAAGAAGGATACCCTGCATACTATAAGCTCAAATTCAATCAACCAAAAACTTCAGCATGGTCTCTATTCACAGGAAGACCATTTGTGATGATATGTCAGTCAAAACCAATATCTTTTTTTGGTTTCTCATTTCATTTGGAAATCATGTGAATGAGATGTCAAATCCAAAATAGGATTAAGAAATAAATAAAGTGGATTGCTGACTCCCTTTTGATTAATTATATTTATGTATTCTCCAATGTGCAATTAATAAAACAACTAATTATAACAAAAATCATCTATTTTTCACCAATTATCAAAATTTTTAAAAGCTTTTATAAAAAATCAAAGCAAGATGTGATCAGGTACTCTGCTCCAAGAAGGCAGTTGCCACATTGAATAGAAAAATGTTTCAACCACTGATAAAAATGGACTTGGTCTTCACACAGTTGAAATCTTCCACCTACAAAAGTTGAGAAGTGCAATTATTATGACGATGAAACAATTTCTGAAACTAAAACACCTAATTAAAGTTACTCCTACTGACAGACCATCACCACTGGGAGCATACATCTCATCCATAATTTATCAATGTAAAACTGATTAGGACATACAGGAACAATATGAGAACAAATATTCATATTGGGAAATATACAACATAATAAATAAAAAAGCTAATGCAAACAAACCTGCACCAACATTGGGAATAAATAACAAAAAACTAATTAAACAATTCAAGTGATGGGAAGCACTGGAACCTAAGTTCTTCAAATTTTATAATAAAAATAAACCTCACTGCTATGCACACAATCTTTTTTCTCGATAAAAAGGTATAGGGACATAGATTCATTTTGTGGATTGTGACACAAAGCTGAAGAAACAATTGAACACCTAATTTACACATGCAAAGGTTTGACAAAAATAAGACAAATGGCGTGCATTTTATATATATAAGAAAAACACTGCAATGAAGCAAACTATTAAGCATATCAAAGCCGAGTGATACCAAACATCAAGGCAGCTACATTTATCTTATATTCTTTTTGGTGCATGAGATGCAGCTTTATAATGAGGAAGAATACTCAATGTCACTTGGCCACATGCATTAATGAAATAATACAAATCAAAAATAGAGATAAAACTATTGTTAGACCAGATTTATATGCCACAATTTGTCACTTTTAAAGGAACTATCAAGACTAGGATAAATGCAAAACAAGGACAATATAAAACACTAAAGTTATTGCATTATTTACAAACTATAGAACAAAGAACAAGTTAAAAATTGCCACAAGAAAAAAACTTGTTTAAAAAAATGTAAACCAAAACTATAAATTTTACTAAATGAAATTGTAAATACAATGTAACAGAAACTATGTAAACCAAATAAAGTAATAAAATACCTTTTGAATACTACTACTGTTACTGCTGCTTTTACTACTACTACTACTACTACTAGTACTAGTACTACTAATGATGATGATGATGATAATAATAATAATAATAATAATAATAATAATAATAATAATAATAATAATAATAATAATAATAATAATAATAATAATAATAATAATAATAATAATAATAATAATAATAATAATAATAATAATAATAATAATGCTTTCAGAGTATTTAGGTTTATATTATTTTATATATGTTTAAATATTCTTGTTAGTATATGTGTCATTTGTAACAATGATTTGATGATAAGGTGTTTATTTGAAAGTATCATGGGTTAATATACCATGCAAATAATTAAATTTTAGAAGGAATATATGATTTATAAAAAAATGTAATTACCAAAAAATAACATAGATAAAAGAAATGTAAATTGACTTTCAGCTTCTGCAGTAATGATGGTAATATTAAATGAAAAACAATACTCCTGAAAAAATAGAGTCCTATTTTTAAATGCTTTTATTCAAGTTGAAAAATTAATTTGTAAGTTTATTAATTTTTAATCTTTTTCAAGTTAGAATAAAATTGTAAAATTGAAGTTTAATATATTTATATTCAATAGAATTGCTTAAAAATTGATATAAAACAAAGTTATACCAACCATGACATATATATTTTTTCAGTTATGTCAACTAGTTTAATAGATATGAAACAGAGGGTGAGAAAATATAAAAAATATTCAATAAGTTTATATATCACAGTTAACAATTGTTTTTAGAATTATCATTTGTGTTAAATAATGATTGTGAGAGGAGAGTGTAATTGTTTTTCTTTCAATTTAAAAACATATTGTTACCTATTTTAAAATTTTAATATATATGTACATAATTATATATGTATAATAATTCAGAAAGTAAGTTTTTTTTAAAATTGTTTGACAGTTTCTTTTTTTATTTTAAAACAATTGTTTTTTTTTAAAGTAAACAACAAGTCTTATGTTATTTAAAACAGTTGCAAAAAGTTGAAAAAGATCACATATTTTTAAACAACTATTTTAAACTAAAAATAAATCTATCAAACAATTTTAAATAGAAAACTTAGTTACTGATTTATTATATATAGATAATTAAGTACGCATACTAAGTATAATATATAAATTAATATTATATATATTAACTTACTTCAGAAATATCAAATTACTTACTTATGTATATTATTGAAATAAATTGAGATACTGTCAAATCTCTAGTGCTCATTACAACACATAACTGACAGCCAATTAGATGCCAAAGATAGGTGTCTAAAATGACATCCAAACCTAAACACACAACAAAGATTTTACAAGAAAAGGACAGCCATCCTTCTCTCAACTTTTCTTTCTATATATCTAAGCAAGTCATAAGCATTTAGGCTTGAAAGCTTGATGTGTTGTAATGAGCACTCGAGATTTGGCAGTATCTCAATTTATTTCAATTTTCAACTATTGGCACTTCACAAATTAAAATATTATGTATATACTTTACTGCTTGTTATGTATTCTAAAAACTACTTCGTAGTAAATCATAGGATTTCACATTGTATGTTTATGATTTAGATTCAGTGAGTTAATTGTGAAGATATTTAATGCTTCAAGCTTTCAAACCTAAATGCTTATGACTTGCTTAGATATATAGAAAGAAAAGTTGAGAGAAGGGTGGACACCCTTTTCTCATAAAATCTTTGTTGTGTATTTAGGTTTGGATGTCATTTTAGATGGCTATCCTTGGGATCTGATTGGCTGTTAATTATGTGTTGTAATGAGGACTAGAGATTTAGAAGTATCTCAATTTATTTTAATTTTCAACTATCAGTATGTCACAAATTAAAATATTATTTATGTATATTATATGTATGATATTGATCTAAAGTAAAATGTTACTTATTAAGTGAAGGTTCATTCACAATATATACACATGTATTTTATATATATATATATATATATATATATATATATATATATATATGTGAATATAGATATATATATATATATGTGCTCTTCCGATCTCCCCACTGAGGAGAGCAAACCAGCTTGAAATCAGCTGATCTGGGGGTGAGCAAATGAAAGAGGTAGTTAATTTCTGACTCTATTTTCGTTTATGTAAACAAATCTTACACTTGTTCGGTGGTTTTGGTGAAGCACCATCTTTTGAACATATATATATATATATATGCTTATATATATATATATATATATATATATATATATATAAGCATTTGGCTACATTGCTGTACTAAAGAAATAAATAGATTGTTGTCAGCATACTCATTAAGGTTAGTTAGAATAATTTAATTAATGGGTAAAATGATATTTAATTTTCCCATGCATATATTTATAATAATAATGGGTCTTCAATTAACTAAATATTTGAAGTCACAAATTATAGTATGAGACTTCTTAAACATTAAATTTATTAAATTATAATACAGTTTTAATATATAAATAGTTTAATGAGTTATAAATGATTGCAAAAGGGAGAGAAATTTAAAAAATAATGTAAAAATGTTTTTTTATCTCTTCAAAAATTATAATTAATTAGTAGTTTTAATTTAAACTATGGAAATATACTAAGAGGAAATAATTTTCTTTTTTTTTTTTTGGAAATTATTTAATATTTAATTTTAACGTATTAAGAAAGATAAAGTTTTATGTTTAGTAGTATTTTTTAAAAAATAGAAAAAATGAGATTTTAATAGTTTTGGTAGATTTTATTTTTAATTAATCAGAGTTACTGTTTTTTTCTCTTCTCTTTATCTTTCTTCAATACAAAAATCAAATCAGTGCAATTAACTGATATCTTGTTTTTCTTTTTCAAGAATTTTTTTTAATTAGAAAAGGAATGTCAAAAATGTTATGATTCTATTTTAAATTTTTGACTTGTTCTTTAATGTCAGTGTTTAAAGATGGAAATAACTGAATCATTGTATTTGTGAAAAAAATTACCTAATTGTTGTTATAAAAATTATCATGTTAGAGACAGATTATTGGTTTCAGGCAGGATTTTTCCAAAGTTAAGAGAAGTATGAGACTAAGTCAAATGTTCTAAGTGTCTGAAAAAAAAGAAGCTTATTCCTGACCTAATCCAGCTGCTAAAAAACGCAAAGGATTTCATCAAGCTGATGTATTGTATAAGAAATATCTTAACCAATCTGTTATATAGAACAGTACAAAATTTAAACAAGCTTTTTACTATAAATTTAGTTTTAAAAATGACTTCTACAATAAAAATCATGTGCTAAATTCAGCTACAAGCTAAACATCATCTTCCTCCATGTAGCTTATTTAACTACAATATAAAGAATTTATTCTATAAAGTAATCTTCAACCCTATCTTCAATCAAGAATATGAGTATCTGAATATGTTTTAGACCTGAAAAATTTATTAAAAGAAAATGTATTAAATTTTGCTGTTGTTAACCTGGAAATGAAATACTGCACATCAGGAAAAGAACTATTCTCATATTATATAAGAATTCTTATTATACCTATGACTTTATACTATTTATATTTTTAATCTGTAAAGAACATCTTTTTTTCTCATGTGTCATAGCATCAGCCAGGAAGTGAACCTGCTAACCCAGGACAACTGCTTGTAAAGCAACTGTCACTGATCTCTTGAACACCAATGCTTGACAAGAACATCTTTTTATTATATCTACACATACAAACAAACACATCATACAAAACTTCAATGTTATATGGGAGTAAAGTTTGTTTATGATTGATTTAAAGTTTAATGTAAATTAGTGAATTGATGATTAGGTTGTGATTGGTTTATTTATTTTAGTGAAGGATCTTTAATGACAAACGTGTTTCAGTATAATGTATGTTGGATAATCTAATTTTGTTAATGAATATATTTCCTGAATTTTAAATTTAACCACATTTTGTAAATTTATCAATATATTTCTGTACTAATTTTCAACTATGATTGCTATCTCAGTCTTTTTTAGCAATGCTATATTCATATTTCCTGTGCCAATACTAAAAACTTAAAAATTTAGAAAAAAATATTTTTTTTTAACATTAAATGCTTTTATTTATTGTGCACTAAAAAGAAATAAGATGATTATTTCTTCAACCACAATTACAATTTTTTCTATATTTAACAGAGTGTAATTAAGTCTATTGCAATTTTTTATAACAAGAGGTTGATGTAATTAATTTCTGGTCTCCACCATGCTTTTATTTTTCAAGTTAAATGTAAAAACTCCAATTGTGGGTGAACAAACAATTATTATTTTTTAGTCCACATTAAATATAAACATTTAATATGTAAAAAAAAAATCTAATTATTACTTTTACTTTTTTTGCAGATTATATAAAATTATTACAGTAATATTTAAGTACAGTATAGTATATAGAATCAAAGGGTTAATGGGAAAATGATTTCTGTAGATGTAATTTTTAGATGTATATTTTTTAAATAATAAAGCTTTTATATATAATCTGTATTATTATTAATTTATTATAAGTTTCAAGACCATCAGCTCTATGTTTGAGATTCATAACATTTTCAATGTAGTTTAAAATTGCTTTCTCTGGATACAATTTAAAGAGCTTTGGAATGATTACCAATTAACTTAATAATTTAGAAATCAATTGCCAGCTGCATATTTTTTAATTACAATAGAACAATGCAAACATCAATAATACATCTTCCTAATGTAAATATTATACATATAAAATAAGAGATTTAAAAATATATATATAAAGAGATGCAGACTTTCTTCAGGAAGATTTATTGAAATACAGATTTGAATATAAATAATTTAAAATCAAACAATGAAGAAAAAAAAACAATATCCCACAATATGATATATTATTTTTGCCAATTATAAAATATATGTGGATATGTAAGAAAGATACTCATTCAAGATAAAAACCTTTCCATTACCATTATTCATAGGGTTACAATCATTATTTATAAGATTAATAATTCAAACAGTTAATGAAGCATGCTTTTTCCCAGTCTATTTTACATTCTAGCTAATCTAATAATAGAATGACTCGCTAGAATATACTGAGAATAGATACCTCAAAAACATTTACATTTGATTAAGAATTAACATGTAACTAAGAAAACTATGATCCAATAAATATAAAATTCCAGATTATAAAAATATCAGGCAGGTCTGTTGACAATACACACAAACAACCTTCATATGTATATATACTAATTGTTATGGAAATACATTATACATGCTTCTCATATATTTTCAAAGATTTATACTTATATGTTCATGCATCTAGCTTATATATGCGTGATGTTGTTTTATATATATACATTGTTATAGAATTTAAAGCTGGGGTTATTAAGGTTTATTTATAAATGTATATAAAATCTGTCAGAAAGTTAGCTTGACTTATGAATAATATCTATTTTATCGTCATTTCTCTTCAAAACGATGCTGGTTGTTGTTCAGACCTCAGTCACGGCATTGGACTAACTATAGGTCGCTTTAATGTTTTTCTATATATGCATACAAGAGAATAAAGTTAAGAAAACCGGAACATAAACAGCATTAGGTAAAATGTTATATTTATTTTTATCACTTTGATAATTATGTCTGTATTAAGACTGTATACAAAACATTAATTTTAAACAAAGCTTTTTTCATAATATTTAATACGGTTGCTTTCATAATAAGAAACTATTCACAAATTCATTTCTTTTAAAAATATAATAGTGATTTAAGGAAGCAAAAAGAAAGAAGGATCTGATAAATGTCAGCTGCATGAGAGGAGGTTCATTTACTTCATTGTTAAATTGAGAAAAAAAAAATCTGACATATTAAAACCATACAGTTATAAAAGAAATTACATATATTTTTAAATTTTAGTTTAACGTGAAAATCGTACAAACTCTAGGGGATATATTTTTTGTAATTTATAGATAAAAATAATTAACTTAGTTGAAAGAAAAAAGATCTTTTTTTTTAAAAAAAAAAAATTACCTCACATAAAAGTTTGTAATAAGTTTAAAGAACGGATCTAAAATTTCAACTACATATATAATAACGATTTGAATGGAAAAAAATAATTTATTCAAAAATGTCAAGCGACTTTAAACGATATAAATGTATTAGGGATAATTTATAAAAGATAATAAATCCGGTTGGACGTTTATATCAATAGTAGAAAACCTAAATTATTGTTATTAAAATGGTCACGTTTGAAATGACACCTTAAAATCCCATAAATAACGTTTTTTAAAAACGATTTAGGATTAGTATCATTAGTTTTATATATATAAAATAAACTTTATTAATAATAAATTCTATATAAGTATTAACATATATATATAGGAGAATAAAATGAATTTGCATGAAATATAATACTGTATATAACTTATAAAATATATTCATGAGGATCAATGAAAATAATTCCGTTTTATGTAAGAATGTATAATTTATGTACTTTATATAATTATAAAATAATGTATAATTAATAAAGATATTGTTTTGCCAAATTTTGCTCATAGTACTTTTAAGCAATCATTTTAGAGCATATAAATATGTATTACACCACAGATTATTATTTTGTTAAAGAACACTGTATTTTTATGTCAAAAATTACCGATCACCAAACAAGTCACATGGATATAAGAATATGAATAATTACTATGACATTATAAGAATGAAAATTTTTAATGTTTTTCTTGAGCAATTTTTCAAGATTATTTGCTTGTGGAAGACAATGTATGGACAGCTGTGGAAAGTGTGTATATTATATCTTCTTGATGATTATTACATAAAATACATGGTATTTAGATGTAATTTCTAACAATTAATGAAGATGGTTTTAATAGGAACTATGCCAAGTAATAAGTTAAACAAATATTTTAACCATGATTGATTGAATAACATATATATTTTGGAGTCTGTTAGAGTATATAATTTTTTTAAACATCAAATAAAACATCAGTCAAAAATTTGATATTATGTTTATCCAACAGATCTGCAAGCAGTTAGCATGATTAGTAAAAACAGAAATGACTTGCATATTCAAATGGAGAAAGAAATGAAATGATTTACAGAATTAGACTAACTAAGGTTATGAGGTATATTTTAGCTCAGGTATAGGGGGCAAATGATTGAGGCCATATTATATTACAACTACCTTATAAATAGTAAAACACTCACTTGTAATTGATAGAAGATGTGATGATATTCCAAAAAAGGTAAGATTTATTGTGGACATGAAGTTTTTTAATATAAAAATATGCATCCATAGACTACAATGAGCAAATATTCTATAAACTTTTATTACAGAATAAAGGAATTTGGGGCAGAAAGCTTTTTTTTTTTTTTGTGTTGAACTTGCTGACATCTAGATATTTAGGGCTGGCTTAATTGTGTTTTAGAAAGTTGTTTGGAAGTCCAATAAAAGGTGAGTAAAAATGAAAATCTGTCACTTAGTTGTCTTACAAGATTGTATTATAGACCCTATTAGTGTTTTAAATTTTTCCAGAATATAAAAAAAATAGAGAAATATTCTGAAAATTTCTGAAGCTATCAGGACATCATCAACAAAAGATATCAGTTTAATAGTAATAACAAAATAAAGAGTAAAGAGAACTTCTGTGCTCTGATCAATTTTTTTGATCATGGAGTCTATGGCAAATAGCAGTGATGCAAGTGGAAATCCCACAAAATACTTTAGTTTGGTTTAAAAGGCAAAGAGAAGCACCTGCAATTTGTAGGTTTACTGAATTTGATAAATTAAAATTTGATATGACTTGAAAAAAGTTTACTTAATGTGCTAAATGTATATTCTCAGTTTAGCAGACCAAAAGCAGGCTTAAAATCAACTTAGCATAAAGCACAATTTATTAATTTATTTTCTTTTGCATATAGTATCAACTCCAGTGATCAAAGAATAGCTTGAGAGGCACAACAGGGTTTAATTGTATAATGTGATGAGAACTTTTAGGAAGGATAAGATTATATATTCACTTGTTTAAGACTAATTCTAGTGAACATTTTTTGATCAATATTCTCCAGTGAAATGAGAGACAGGTTATTCCCCAGGAGATATAATGCATTTTAAGGCAGAAAATTACATTTTTGGATGTTAGACAAGTAATATTCATGTGAACAAAGTTGATTATAATACTTATGGAAAATGGGAGTGGTAATACAATTTAGATGCTTGTAAATATTAGTTGGAATAAAATCATTTGCCAGTGAGATGTGTAAATGTTAGCACTTATTTTCCTTAAGAATTTGTTGCATTGAGGTACAATTATTTTGAAAAAGTTGTTATAATTGATAAAATGTGGAAAATAATAAATAATAATAACTGCATTTAAAATGGTTTTTAAGTGGTTAAAAAGTTTGATATCCACATTGATGCTTGGCATGAGTGTATTTTCTTTCATAGGAATACTAAAGACTTAAGAAGGAATTGATTTTGAATAATTTACAGTTGTGTTTGTTAATGCTGAAATACTAGGGATTATAATTTTAAGCATATATATATATGTAATGATATTTTGGTTATTAAAAATAATTTTAAGCATATATATATATGTAATGATATTTTGGTTATTAAAAACAGTTAGTTGTTTAGCTTCACATTGTTTTTATGGATAATGATTTTGTATCATTGAATTGTATTATAGCATGAATAATTAAATTGATATCACCAATAGATTTTCTTATTAAGTAATATAATCTGCTAATCTACCAGAACAATAATTATTTAGAATTTTTTTAGTAATGTCCATATTTTAATCAAGGAGAAGTACAGCAGCTGATAAATCTAATTACTCCCAATTAATATGTTAGAGAGAACATTGAGAGTTAATTTAAATTTACCAATAAATTGACATGGTGATTCATTTTGAACAGTACTTTGAATGAGAGTTAGACAAGTATAATCAGCAAATGAAATGCTGAACAAGTGAATTGAAATCTTGAGGTCAGTAGGAGAAACAAAGTAAGGTCAATGAGAGAAGGTTCTTGATCTCTAGTAAATGACACATCATTTGGATGATAAAATGAAAGTAGTGGCAACAAAATCAGTAGATTGCAAGTTAGTTCAAAGTGTCTAGTAGATCATTATAGCAACAATTAAAATCCCCACAGATAATAGTTAGATCAGGCTCATGTAGAATTTTACCTTGGTCAATGGAGAGAGTATTTACTATGTCTTTTGCTTTTTGGCATGAATATATTTCTATAAGAACAATAATGATGGAGTAACTGAAACTAATATTATTTTTAATCTTGTAATAAAACATGATTATTTATTATAACATTTGTAACTTGTTCTGATCTGGTATTGGACACTATATACAAATATATATTTACAGTATAGACAATTAATAATTATTGGTTCAGTTGATAAAGTAATTTTTGTTTCTGTAATGACAAAGATTTCAGCATGATGATTATTAAGAAATTGATATAGCTATAAGATTTAATTGTATGAGTTGAGTTCCCACATATTTATTGTAGCAATTATAATGCTTGACATAATAACTTTTTGAATAGTTGGAGAAATACTTTTTGCTGTTATGGTTTGTGTTAGAAGCAGATATTGTAACTCTTTTACTATTTTCATTAGCAGAAAAATTAATTTTACAAGTGCTTCACAAGTATGATTTATTTTTGGTTCTAGGTATTTTTAGTGTGTGTGTGCTATTTTATTGTAACACATAACTGAACTGTATGTATGACTATGTATGACACCTATTCAGGTTGATGGATTGTTATTAAACCATTAAACATCACACGATCAACATTTCTTATGATTGGTCAAGCTGTTAAAACAGAGGCAATACTTTCCATATAGTAGTGCCACTCAGTGTAAGCCAGAATAATCAATGGATGCAAGAAGATTTGTGCACAAAATCCCTATCTAGTGCCTACTCATCCAATATCCCAGACTAGTTTCTAGATTATGACTTTCACCAGTGAAATATCTTCAATCTGAGAGCACTGCATCTAGGTCTAAATGACTATATAATATAATAAGCTTGGATTGAAAATATTATTGTGTTTTCAATTTTAGACTTATAGTTTTGTAATTAACTAAAGTTGTAAAAAGTAGCTGCTGGAGGTTTGCATTAGATCCTAAAATCTATGTGCAGTGCTCTCAGATCCAAGACTAATCACTGATAAAATCCACAAGCTAGAAACTAGTCTAGGGATATTGGATATATAGGCATTAGCTAGGAATTTTATGCACAAACCTTCTTGCATACATTGATTACTCTGGCTTGCACTGAGTGACACTACTGTATGGAGAGTTTTACCTCTGTTTTAACAGCTTGAGCAAGCATAATAAATGGTAATTATGTTATGTTTATTGGTGTAATACCAATCCTTTCTAATAAAATAGTGATAGCTATGCTTATTAAAGGACCAAATACACCAAAATATATTGGTAGTGAAATGAATTCAGACCTAAATAAATATATGAGCTAATGAGCTCAGATTGAAAATATTATTGTGTTTTCAATTTTAGATTCCAGTTTTGTATTTAATTAAAAAGCTAAATGGTGGCTTCTGGAGGGTTCCATTAAATTCTAAGATCTAGGTGTAGTGCTCTCAGATCTAAGACTCCTCACTGATGAAAGCAACAAGCTAGAAACTAGTCTGGGAATATTGGATGAATAAGCACTAGATAGGGATTTTATGCACAAACCTTCTTGCATCCATTGATTACTCTGGCTTGCACTGAGTGGCACTACTATATTGAGAATTTTGCTTCTGTTGTTGATGGATTTTTTTTAATTATTATACATAAGCAAATAATGAGACTGATTCTCATGGCTGCAATTTATTGGTGGTATATCTGTGAGTGTTACTGATTTTTTATCCTAGACTGGATTAAGTTACATAAGAGTCAGGATAGGTGGTAATTTCAGACTGAAATGCAAATGAGATATTATTGTTAATTTGATAATTTATGTTCAAAGTGGGCATGCTGCTTTTACAAACTACATTGCCCACAAAATAGGCATATGCCGATTATTGCATAAGTGATTAAATCTGTCAGTTTTGCCACAACTTTTGTATTTTCCAACACTGCATTGAGAATCAATATATCCATGTCTGGAACATTTGAAACAAAGGTCTTTATTACTTTTGGTGTTGACTGTAATAGAAATGGATCACATAAAATATGATGTGGAAGTTTGTCTGGTACATACCTTGCTTCATTTTTAATGTGATCTTTCAACAGTTATTGGAATATTTAAATTTTATATTTGGTATAAGGTCTTTTAATATATTTATAACTTGAACAATGTCAGCTATAATTTTTGTGAAAATTCTTTTGTGAAGTCAGGAGATGCATGCATGATATGTGCATGTACAAGTGGATTTAGATTTGTATTCTTGGTTACATAATATAACTTTTTTAAATTTAGATATTTAATTGTGTTCTCTTCTTCTTTTTGCTGTTATTTTAAAATGTATTCCAATGCTATAAAGGATCTTGCAAAGAATGTAGCTGTAGATTTAATGAGTTTTATCATATTATATTTGTGCAGATCTTGTAAATAGTTAGATTGTGAAGGATCCATATAGAATTATCTGATTACCTGTTGGATCACAATTTTCTATCATGCTAATGATTGATATAGTAGAGGAAAGACTATTTGCAAATATTTTTTTAACCATTTAATTTACTGAAATAAATGTGTTTAGGCTTATTTTTTTCTTCATTTAATCTAATGGAACTATAGTCTATAAAGTTTGTACTTCTTATGGTATTAAGTATTGAAGTTTGTGTTTGTCTGTTTTTTTATTCTTTTTTTCACTTTATTTTTAAGAGTTCTTCAGGGTTAATTGAATCTGAACCACTATTATTATTAAGAAACATTAAAAGTTTATATTTTTGTAGAGTATTTTGTGTATTAGAAAAGGTTTTACCTAGCATATATTTTTTATTTTTAATAATGTTTTCTATTTGTTTGCCCCATGTAGCATTTTTCTGGATAATTTCAACTAAGGATGTTTGTTTGGACACCGCTGAGACAATATTTTCATTATTGGTTTTTGCAATTTTTATCTTTAGTGAGTTTTTTACTTTTATTATTTTCTCTTTGTTATTTTCATGCAAAGTGCAAAGATTATTGGCAGTTATTTTTATATTGTCATTATTTTTTTCTTTATTTACAATTTTAGCATTTTTATCTTTTTTTAAAAACATTTTTGTTCTTGCTTGACTATTTACCTTAAATGATTTATTGGAAACTTATGCCTATCTTAGAAAGGCTTTTATATTTTAATTTATTGACTTTTTGATAAGCAGACAAATTAATAATAACATCAATTTTTATTAAATTTTTAAGAATAAAACTATATATACAAATTGTATTCTTTTCTAGAATCAGTTTTATTACTGTATTTGAATGCACATTCGCTGTCCTAATTCATATCCTTGCAGAGTTCTCGCCCCCCCCCCCATAAAACTTAATGCAATTCCTGAAGTTTTTTTTAACAAATTACTTTATTCCAGAATACAATCACAATTAATTATTTTAATAAATCTGTTTGATCCAACTAAAAACATAACATTTATTTGGGTAAAAATTTACTGGTTTTTGATATGTAAGATGAAACATATCGATATACCATACTTCAGTTATATGATAACCAAAAACAACAACAACAATAACAACTTGTAAATAACAAAAAAAAAAACTCTTTATAAATTCATAAATAAGAAATGGAAGCAGTTCTTTTGCTATATAAGAGTGTCATACATGCTCATACTAAAAATAACAACAAAATAATACATTTCAGAAATTCTAATAAATTTTGCAATATGGCAGCAGCCATCCTATGAGCATTCTATGCGATCATGTTATGAATAACATTTCTTTGATTTATACTGAAAGCTCATACATTTTATTTTTTACGTTATTATCCTTTTCAAATGTGATTTACAATATTTCACATAATATAAAGTTTTATAAATGTAAACCTAAAAGTTTGATAAAATATAACAATATTCATAAAATTGATGCAAACTTAAAAATAACAAAAGAACTATAGAAGGTGTTGTTTAGAAATAATAAGACTACTACTAATATTTCTATAAAAAACGTTATTGAGGAAAAATGAAAGTAATATTTTCATTATTCATTTTATTTTTTAAAAAAATAAAGATAAAGTGTTGTAAGCTTTGGAATTATTTTTACTTTTGAGTGAATATGAATGAGAGAATATACACAGTAAATAATTTTGTAAATATTCTCCCTCAATTTATTATTAATAAACTACATTACTATATTATAATCTTATATATATATATATGTATGCTGTAGCAGTCGATCTTAGCCCAAGATCGAGCTTCACTGTTCTACCACTTCACCCACATTTCATCCTGTTTTTTCCGTCACATGTATATAAACTATATGTATATTTCTGAGAAGCATCTATAAAAATTTATAAATATAAACCTCAAATAAAAAGTTTCTTTAATTTTAAATATTAACTTTTATGGATGCGACTCAGATATATACATATATGAATGGAGCTTATATATATATATATATATATATATATATAAGTGCAAAAATATTGTAAATAATTTTGTATTTTTTTTTTTTGATTATATCTTATTTATTTTGTAAGTATTTTTCATTATAAAACTACATAAAAATTCAAGATGGAAGGTGCAATCACCAACGGTCCAAGAGTAATTAAAGGGGCAGGAAAATTATTTTGTTTCATGATTAAAAAGGAATTTTTAAATTAAAGTAAAATTTAAAACAAAGCTAATTGATTTTAGTTAGCTGTTAACATTTTTATCAAATCTATATCCAATCTGGGAATTGATTTGAATTTATTTTTGGACAGTTATCTTGTGATTGCATCTTCACTAACAATAGCCAAAATATTTCTGTAAATTAAAGATTGATTAAGAGTTAAGAAGTTTAATTAAAAACATTATTTGCATAACTGAAAAATCTGTATAAATAGAGCCAAAAATCTATTGTGTCAGAGTTGGGTCAATAGTCATTAGTCAATTCCACATCTTTTTAATTTTTGAGGGACCTCAGCCACTTCCCTTTTATCTTCAGCTCCACTCTTCGCCATACAGAGATGTAGTTACTACTGCTCAAGTGTGCCCATGCCATCAAAGAACCACTGAGGCCAAGAGACATGTCAAAGAATGCAACCTGCCATAGAAGATTTATCACTACTTCATAGAATCCTGAGGTAACCAGCCCAAAGACATTATTACCTAAACTCTAACTTGTACATCTTTAAATTAATGTTTTTCTGTAGATTTAATCACTTTTAACTCGCTCATCGGCGAGTATGTTAAAACTAATAATTTTCTTTATATCGATTCTCTTCTATCAAATTAATACTACTATGAAATATTTCATCCAACTGATGATTCTTACTTTTTTTTTATAATTTAGTTTGGTTATAATTTATTTTAAAGGATATTTTTATATTTTTCACTAAACTTTTATTTGTAAATGCCAATCAAACCTGGTCTTATGAACTTAGAAGGGGGGGGGGTTAATGAGTTCTTATTTATTTAATTCTCAATAGTTTGTAAGACTGAGTTTTTATTATAAAATGAATATATGTTTTTTTTTTTAAATATATTTTACCATAAAATTATACAAAATGATATCAATACTTTTCAATTTGTCGTGGATATTGGTGTCTGTTAATTTTATAAATTTCTTTATTGAGCATCATCATGAAAAGGGCTGGTGAACAAATACTATTTTGTTATTTGCACTTTTGAGTGTTCATATTTTAGTTTTTTATATATTAAACAAAATGGTATTGATTCAAAAGGGGGAGCAATGCACAACTTTTGATAAATGACTTTATCTCACATGGGTCATTATTTTAACATGTCATTACATATTTGTTAAACTATTTAAGGCTGTATATTTAGTCTTAAATCCAATAATTTTATATTATTATAATAGCATTGTTAGCATAGGCCAATCTTCATATTATTAAGCTTTATCTAGAGACGTGGGTCAGAAAGCCTGAGTCATCTCATCTTCATTTCAGGTTGTAAACAGAGCGATGAATGTCTCTGGACCATATACATATATATACTCATGTAACGAGAACAATGCATAGGATAATACCAGCAAAGTTCAGCCCATTGCATCTCGTCCAAGGACTCTTTTTCAGCCAATTCCACAAAATGTGGGAGTGGCAAGACAGTTAGACTGTATTTTTTCATAATATGATAAAGCATCTCAAAAATATTGGATCCGCAAATATTTGGCTATTATTCTAGCACTGCCATTTCTTAAAGTTAGTTTTCTTTAGCCTGTTTGACAAAATAAACCATAATGATGTATAATAATGAAACGTTTTCTCTTTGTAATATTTTTAGTTAGAGTTTAAATCCAACCTTTCATGAACCTTCCCTCCTCTTTTATTGAAATAATCAATTCCTGTATTGATAGAGTTTGCAATATTTTCTAGTTAAATGTCAAAAATGTTTAATAAATAAATGTTTTAAATAGATTTTGATCACAATGTATCCTCATTTTAGTATTGTAAATAAATTCAATAAATGAAAATAAAGTTATGTATCCAATGCCAAGGACATCCCATTAATGTCATCCAAACAGTGAAACTCTATTTTTGTCATATCTTTGTATGTGTCTTAATGTATAAATGTCTGTCAATCATCCAGATAAATTTGTTTTTTTTTGTGTGTAACTTTGAAGAAAAATCTATTTTAAATATAATTGTATGAAGATTGCCAAATATTTGTAACCAAAATAATGGTTTAAACTGCATGAAGATGAATATATAAAATCTTAAATTTTTGTCAAAAAAAATATTTATATTTTTAAACTTTAATTCAGTTGTTCAAATCTTCTTAATAATATGTATATTTATGTATGGTTTTAACTTAATATCTTGGGTTCACTCAATCACTCATCATCATCATCAGCTGAGTTCTCATGCAAAATGATGTAGCACTGGGCCAGAAATAATTAATTTATGTAGTATCATTATGGATGTTGTTTATAGTGTTTTAGATCTGGGGAAAGGGCAAACAGGTTAGAATTCATGATTTCTCCTGACCTGTGTATCTCAGGCATGATTGGATTTGAAGTACTTTTGCTCAGATTTTAAATCTTGTTCGATGGACATACATTTTCGACCTGTACAATGCAGGGAGAAAAATTTATTTGTGTTGAATAAGCAATACATAATGTGTTGTAATTAAAACTTTTCAGCAAAACATTAATTACCATATGTGATGTATAATATACATGAGGAGATCTTGGAACAACATATAGAGGATGTTGTGCCTCCACTGTATTCTCACAATTCCGGCTGTCTCAACTTAAAAAAAAAAACCCACTATTACTCTTTTATGCTTTTTTCAGTACCCAATTCTTACAGCGTTAGAAATACAAATTAAATGCGGTTGTTTGAATCATTTTCATTTGCATTGTGTCCTTATATTTAAAAATCCTATTCTGAGTTTTTTCCAACTATGCTTAATATGTATGAATGGTAAATCTGCTGTCTTCTAAATCCTTTATTATTCAGAAAATAATAAGTAGCAATGATTCTGATGTTTTATGAACCATTATAATTAGCATCACAACTTATTATAATTTTTCTTTTTATAGTTTAATTCAAAGTACAGTTATTTTTACGTTTTGAATATATATCTAAACATACATTTTTGTAGATAAGTGTGTTGTCGTTTGAGTACCTAAAGTGGATAACGTCCTCTACTACATTCCTAAATTAAAAAAATATTCAATAGAGATGATAAAGCTGAAAGAAGATAAACATTTGTTAAATTATTCTATATAAAGATTTGTAATGAATTACAAATACATATAAATAAAAATGCATAAATAGAATTATATGCCTTTTCATTTTACTATACAATAGACACAGTTTCTACACTTATAATTTTGATGTTAACTACATCATATATATATATATATATATATTGTACCGGGTCTATATATATATGTATGTGCCAATTTGGCATTGGCACATATATATATATATATATATATATATAGCTTAGATATAAATTTTAAATATCAGTTAAAAAGTTTAATTAAACATAACAACAAATTTAATTATATCTCTTTTTTCCAGTTCTAATATCTTTATTATATATACTTAAAACATTCATACTACATATTCTTGAAATTAATTAGTACAGTAAAAACAACTAAAAGAGACAAATGATGCCCAAAATGCATTTCGTATTGGACCAGCACACATCAGTTGACCACATCAAAATCTCTTCTTTTATCTAGTAATGATATGTAGTTTAATATATAATTAGTAATAGGCATTAATAGACAGTTAAGAAGATTTTAGTTCCAAATTTGATAATATGTTAAAGTTGTGAGTACAGTAAGTTTAATATTTAAATCAAAATGTAATAATTTGATATTGATAAATATTGATAAAATATGAATTAATAAATGATTGTTAAACTTTGGGGTTATTTGTCCTTTTTTGTTGTCTTTATTTATATGTTTTAAGAATGTATCATGGAGTGAGAGTTTTAAAGTTCATCTAAGAAACAGAAGTGTATAATCAACTAAATCTTTGACTTTTAAAATTCAGACTCATAAAACAAATAGTTAAAATCTCTAAAGAAAATATTGCAATAATTCCTTATCACAAGTGATAATGTATATAAAAATATTATTGACATCAAAACTACCATATATTTAAGATTAATTAAAGACAATAATAGGTCAGAAATAGATAAGTTATAGAAAATAAAAATTAATAAGCTTCCAGTGTAGATAAAAAATATAGTGGAAATATTCAAAGATATGATGCCAGATTGAGTTAAAATTATCTATCACTTTTGTCATAAAAAATGAAACCAGGATGTAACATAAAGACTTATGTCACACAATTCTTGTCTCCTCTATAAAAAAGATACACTTACATATTCCATACTTTACTTGTTAAATAATAATGCTTTTATCTATCTAAAAGCAATAGCCCTTCCACAAATATACAGACACATTAATTATTTCAACAATATTTTAAATTTTTACTTAGAAGAGGTAGTGAGACAACTGAAAAATCTACAAATTACAATGTTGTAATAAATATTGTTTTATTAAATACAAAAAAGCTTTGTTAAACAAAATAAAATATATTATAAGATATATTCTTAGTGATTGTGACATCTTATCTGTAACAATTTATTCAAAACTTTTATAATTATATAAAATCAAAATATAAAATTTTTATTAATATAATTTGAGACTAAAATATGTAAATTCTTTCATTTTTTACTGGTTTAGTCAGAATATTATGTACATTACTTTTGAAAGATTGGATTAATAATATAATAGTAAGAGAAATACAAATATGTCAAAAACCAAACTCATGATTATAAATTGACTTTTAAATTTTTTTCCCCTAATAAGAAGTATTGCAGATTTTGAAGTAGGTTTGAATACATGAGCTCTATGTATTCATTAATGATTAATGTAATCAAGAGTGTGTAAAAATGATAGCAGCAAGAACATTATTTAAATAATTTTTAAAACTTGGAGATATTGGAATAGTTTAAGAATCATGGAATTAAAACTAATCAACTACCTTATTCTTTTAAAAGTTACCTGCAGAGCAGAAATAATTATCATTAAAAAAACAGATGAAAAAAAAAGATGAATGTGAAAAGGGATACTCTTGGTGAAGGATTTAAATTTCTAGAAGTACATGTTTTTTAGAAGAATTAAAGTTGAATGAGTCCTTCAGTGATAATAAAAAAAATGAATACATGCGTAAATTAGTCATATAGGAAAAAAACCCTCAACATTATAAAAATCATGACAGTGAAAGAAGAGTGAGATATCATAATTAATAAGATTATTTTTTATATTATTGAGATATCAAATTAAACAAGACATTGACCATGTCTTTAAATGTAAAACAAAGAAATAATGAAGTGCTTCACATATTTCCAATTCCATTGTTTAAAAAGTTTCATTATGAAACAGTCAGCTTTTCAACCCAACTGTTTCACCTACTATATATTATATAGTAGTATTCATATATATATAAACACCACTGAACTCTCGTATATATTAATAATAATCTTCAGAAATCCCACCTAAATTTAAATCTAAACAATACAATCATGTATGTGTGCGTATATGTTTAAGTATCTGCAGAAATATGCATTTATATAGTCATGAAACCAAAATACGCATATATATAAATTGTTAATAATTGCTAAGTGAAAAGTGAATTGTATGTGTAACTTTAGACTACATATATGCAATAATATAAATGTTAATAGGATATAAAACATTACGTTCTTTATAATTGTATATATTTATTAAATTATATATATTCGAAATTTAATAATTCTGCATATATCAGTAAATTAGAACGGTCAGGTTACATATATAATAAAATGTTTTTTTCAAATCTTAGATTTGTTTTTTTGGCCAGAGTGTAGCCAGCATAATTAATCTTTACTGGTATAAGATTAATTAAAATTTATATTTAGAATTAAACTTAGAAAACAGCATAAATTACAGCATGTCAATGGATTTTTTTTTAACTATTTAATATTTGACACGGCAGGCTCCCGCTATAACTGGTGATTATCATATGGGCCAAGAAGATACTTCTAAGAAAATAAAATAATGAAGGAGAGAGGGGGGAGGGATGGATATAAAAGCAATAGCAGCCATCTTTTAAAGGCAATTAAAAAATATTCTATTCAAGGAGTCATCCAATTGATATCTGTAATAAAGTGAATAATCAGCATGTCAGAGTACTAGGCTTGATGAACAGCTATCTAAGATGGAAGAACATGAGCTGACCACCGCAAGTATCTAAAGATGTCCCGCTATGCAAAGAACTTGCCAGTAAAGAGAAAGATCAAGATAAGCAATGGTAACTACTCCTTCCAATCTAAAAACTTCCACTAATTTCAACTTTAAATGCTAGCTTAAATCTTACTTTAATGGCCATCCTAGTAATGTAAACTAAACTTCTATAAATTTTATTTTGTTTTACTTTCAATCTCAAAACTTGCCGAAATTATAAATGTTAATAACTTTATTAAACCCTAAAATATTGCCTGATTTAAAATAAGTTAAAATGAATTAAAATTATTGTAAATGAGTTAAACTGACTTAAATAATTTGAAATGATTTGAACCTATTTTTCATTAAATAATTCATGGATTGATTTATGATTTATTATTTCAAATCTAAAGTATTCACATTCAAACACATCTCTTTATTAATACGATTTTATGATTTTATGTATTGGTTTACTCGTAGAAATAATGATTGATTTGGTTACGTACTTATGTTATTTTAGATAATTAAATGCTATTTGTTTCAATTTGCTAAAATATAGAAATTAAATGTTTATATAAGTTTAGTAACGTATAAAATGCAATAAGCTGTTTTAAAGTAATAATAAAAATTTCTATGCAAATTTATATATTGTCTTAAGTTAATGATAATATTTGCCATCATTAATCTTAGAGATAGCATTATAAGAACTAAATCAATCATATTTTAGCAAACATCGCACAACTTTCATTTAAACTAAGCAATTTTCAAATTTCACTTACTTGAAATTTTATTATGTTTTAAAATGCATTTCTTAAGTTAATCTATGCCAAATTTTATTATTATTTAGTTACATTATATTGTTTATGCTATAAACCTTCAAAACCGAGCTTTATTCGTAATTAAACCAGTAGCGAGAATTAAATCAAGATTCTCTCGCATATATATGTTAATTTACACACATATATATATATATATATAACGTGTGTAATTATATGCAAACTAAAAAGCTCTGTTTTGAAACGGATAAAATATCTAGATTTAGATATAATTACAAATGTACCATCAGTCTTAAATAGATTTGCTTTTTAAGATAATATTTTAAACAAATATTTAGTTAAAGTGATAAAATGCAGCATAAATCTATAATTCTGTATTTAAATTCCCCATATGCTGTAATCCTCCTTAAATTAAATCAAAGCCTATATAGATAGCTTTGTAAATTGGATTCGCAAATTCCCTTAAATAGTATTATTAAGAGTACTATAACATGAACTGATATAGGGAGTTCCATGAAGGAAACTTTTAATTTAGCATCTTAATTTTATAAATATGATTATGTAGTCAGTGGTGCATATGTGTCCTTATGAAACGCTATGGCGTAATCTCTTGTTGCTGCTTCTTTAATGGTTGCATGTGGTTGTGCTGCACCATTACTTTTAGTTTGGGCAATTATCTTCCTCAGATGTCGGATGGGTTCGCACCTCCACATTCTGCATTCATATTAATGGAGCATGAGACTCACACAGAGCGGAAGACTTCCATTCACTTATATAAATTGCTCGATCAGCCAGACTAAAATGGCCTTCTTTATCACAGCAATGAGATCGGTCATAGGGAACCGTTACTTGGTAAAAATCCCGTGAATAAGGCACATATGAGACGCAAATAAGACTCAGAGTTATATATTCTCTTTACGCACTAATATCTGAAGTCTAGCTTCCATTAATCAGTTCAGCCTGCCATTTTAATTATGAATTCAGCATTGATCTGAAATAGAATCCAATTTAAATTGCATATTACTGTGTAGAGAATATATTAAGTATTCATGCTAAATAAATTATGTTCTTTACAAAATTTATTATCACTTCCGCTAATATATGGCAAATCTAAATCCTATTATAGCATAAAAGAGGCATAGATAACCATGAGCAAAGTCAAATCATTATAAATAGTATTAAGCTCATGAAAATATAATTGTATTATAATTTCATCACCTGCGAGTGATAAAACATATATATAGCCAAGTAAATAATGTAATTATAACCTAAAATACTATCACCTGCGAGTGATATGAGGCTATATATATATATATATATATATATGGTAAAACGGAAATGCATAAGTTTCTAAACTTTAATATTTGTACTAGAAAGTTATAATCACTTATAAGTGATTTATCCTATATATGTAAACCAAGTCATGTAAATTCAAACATCCAAAACTATTTCTAATAACACTTCACTTGCATGTGAATCCCATTATATTGTAAAGATCCCTTGATCACCTGCATGTGAAACCAAACACTTATCTACCACAGTATTGTTTTGAATTATTGTTTATGTTTTGAGTTCATTAAATTAATTTTAAATTTACTCTTGCTTCATGTCTTAGTCTTGCTCACCGACTCACTATTATTTAGAATTTAATAGTTAACTTTATGATTTATTGAAATTTTATAAATAATTAATAGTAATAAGTGTGCCACATGATACCTATATAGTTGCGTTAAGTGGAACACCCATTATTCCCAGTCTTTTGTTCTGCTGATGTGCTACTGCCGGCACGTAAAGAGGAGAAATACTGCTGTGACCTCAACTGTGTCATTCGCAAGGTTGTAAGTCTATGAGAAATGGTAGAGGAACTAGGGTTAGGCCAGAGCCATGGCTTCCACCACCATAAACCTGGTTGGCCTTAGGATGATTTATCAGAGTTCTAGATTTTGTTTTGTGAATGCACATATTTGACCGTTACAATTATATATCTCAATCTATAATTTATTTTAAAAATATTGTAGTTGGCAATTGTGAATCAAATTCAGGATTATAAGTTTGATTTTTTATATAAATTTGTATTATATAAGCACACACACACATTGATAAAAGTCTGTGTTTAAAACCAAATTAAGTCAATTTTATCTTAATTTTAAAAAGATAAGAAAATAATTCATTTTAATTAAATTATTATTTTTTTTTATATGTCAAAAGCGTTGACCCAAAGTGAAACCAGGCCAGTTGCTTGGAAGGCAGCTATGCTAACCTCTAGGCCACCAACTGACTATTTCAAATTAATCTTTTAAAATAAGATATAGAAACGAAATTTTATTAAATAATAATCCATAAAATTTGGCTTAATTGCATTATTATTATTTAAAATTCATGGAAAACCAATTTCTTTTCAAGCTTGTTCCAGGTTTTGAAAATGTCAATTAATAATGTCTTAGGGATTAATAAAGCTAAGTGTCATTTATAAACACGCGGTCTTATTTAATTAAAAAATCATATAAACATTAGGCTTCTTCAATTAAAAAATTGAATAAACAAATGGACTAGTTTAATAAAAAAATTTGTAAACAGAAATAAATAACTGGCTTGTTTGATTTAAAAACATTGTAAATATGTGGTCTAGTTAAAGCAAAAAAAGTGTCTTGCAAAATTAATAATATAAAAAGATCAGTTCAGTTATGAACTGAGTTTTTTTTTTTTTTTGGTTTTTGCTTTTGTTTGTTTAACATATTGTATCCCGAATTTCCACCAGTTGCTAAATTAATAAATATGCACTGTAATTGAACCTCTATTAGTAGTTGAATTACTAAATATATATTGTGACAACATCAATCAGTAGCTGAGTTAATAAATATGTGTTGCTGATTACCACAAACAATCTTCTCTTTTCTAGTCTGCAGAAAATAAAACTTAGGATGTTTATCTCTGCTTGCTGAATTTGATACAATACTGTGTAAACTATTTTTGTGTAAGAAGTTAAATGCAAATGCTTCTTAATAGTAAAGAAAAAAAAATACCAATTTTAACTGAAAACAAATCTGATTGTGACCAACATTGGAAACCTGTAAATGGAAAGACTTCATTAATAAACCAGTAAAAGGCTATATTCTTTAAAACATAAATATTCAAGCATGAGTGTGTGTGCAGCGCAACTGCTCCCAAAAGCTATTAATACAAAATAGCTAACTAATAATAATAAACTAGCTGAGCGCTTTCAAAGGATCTTGTATTCATAATCATAGCTTGCTAATACATTTAATGATATGCAAATATGCTAATTCCATTTTTTTGATAAAGCAAAGCATGTGTCCTTCCTGTTTATGGCATCGTTGTCTCATAAGATGAATAAAGCCTCTTTGATTTTTCTTTTGAGGTCATGTCTCTCTCTACACACGATTGTGGGATTGTCCAGAATGCACTCATGGTGACTTGCACTCTGGTGCTGATAGAAAACTGAATAGGTAAAAGGATCATTGCGAGCTCTATTGTATGAATATTTATGTTGTGCTAATCATGTTGCCAAAGATGCTCTGCTTTCCCCATAATATGTGCCTTTACAATTATTGTTGGAACATGCAATATTATATACTGTGTGGGGGTCTGTAACAGTGGAGTTTTGTCTTTAGTGTTATTAATTAAATTGTTAGAATTTGGAGGGGTTCGAAAACAAAGCTGATATTTGTTGTTAAGGATGGAATGCAATTTCTTGTGTAAATTGTATATATATGGAAGCAATAATCTGGGTTTATCCTGTGTGATGTGAGAGTTAAGATGTTTATTCTGTATATATATAATTTTTTTGTCAACAATGGATTGCCTGAACCCTAAATTCAATAGGTCATCTCTGTATTCTATTACATTTGCTTTTGAATGTGCCTCAATTTTACACAACAATCTATCTCTATGCAAAAAAGATGCTAGACCAGATAATTTATGTGCTATAGGTGTGTGAGATTGGGAGTGTGTAAGGCATCTGATTTCCAATGGTTTGATGGCCATACTATAATGACAGTGGTTGTTTTCTCTTTCTATTTTGACATCAAGATATTTAACGTGTTGGTGAGTGTCTTCAGTTGTGACATTCACAACTAGTGTTGTGTTGGTTTCTAATTCAGCTTTGATCTGTGTGATGATCTCAGAGGTGGCATCAATGAATAGGTCATCCACATATCTAGTGTATACTAGAAAGCATGATGGGTTTAAACTGGTTATGATTTTTCTCTCATAGTAGTTCAGGAAGATACTGGTAACTACACCACTCAGTGGTAACCCCATAGGCCAGCCTTGTTTCATGGAGAGCCACTGGTTTCTGAAAAATGCCATAATGTTGCTCTCCAACCAACACAGAAAGTCATGGATAAAATCTACTTGAGGTTGACCTATTTTTTGTGGCAAAAGTTAATCTATTTGGATAGACTTGTTTCTATTGACAGAGCCATATAATTCAGAAATATACATAGTGGCCTATTTGATGTTTGGGTTTAGTTGTTAATCTTTGATGGAGGACACGAACTGTGCAGATGAATTGATAGTGTATGTTCCAAATTCCAACATTTGGATGAGTTTTTTGTTTACCCACTTGGCTGTCTTTGCATAATGTACTCCACTGAAGTCTAACATTAATTGGACCAGTGTGTTGTCTTTATGCGTTTTGGCACTTCCAAAAATCCTGAATGGCACTGATGATGATGGGTGTAGACTATAATGTTCTGACTTTGAGAAGACTTTATTGCAATGTTTTTTAAGGATGGATGAAATGAATTTATCTCTATTGTTAGCAATGCTGAACTGATCAATTTTATGAAACTGTAACTTATTAATTTGTATGTTAATATTGTCTATGTATTCATGTGTGTGAATCAACACAAATCTGTTTCCTTTGTCTTCATGCATGCATGTGATTCTTTCCAACTCAAAGAATTGCTTGGTTGTTTTTACTTTTATGTCCCACTGTTTGGTGTTTGATTTTTAAAGGTGTGTGTGTCATTGCTGTGTTAATTTGTGCTATATATTCATCCTTTTGTGGATCTTGGTTGAGTCCAGCCTCTATGTCCGATATTAATTCCATATCCGGTTGTTTCCATGTCCCTCCGACGAATCTGGGGCCTTTTGTTAGCACATCTGTTACTTCACTTGGGAGTGTTGTTTGTGTTAGATTCACAAATGTTTGCTTATTGTCATCAGGGATGGTTATCCCTTGCTTGTGTGCTAGAAATAAAAACTTCCTGTTGTATTTGAATGTCAACCTCCTCTCTAACTTTGTGCAATGATAGATGATGAATGGGTTTTTGGAGAAATGTGCCAACATTATGTGGCTCCTCTTGCTTTGTTTCTTCAATTCCTTCTGGCAACCTCTGATAACGAGATCTAAAAGATGTTTTCTTATTTGCCAGTAAATGTTGTTGTTGTTGTACACTGCTCAGTTAAAGACGAGATCTAAAAGATGTTTTCTTATTTGCCAGTAAATGTTGTTGTAGTTGTACACTGCTCAGTTAAGATTGAAGCTGCAAAATCTAGGAAATACATGTAATTGTTTACATCTTTTTTAAAAAAATAATTCTTTGTTGTAGTTTGCAAATCGACAAGCTGATTTTTAATATCTGCCTGTCAGCAAATTGTTTTTCCATACACGTAAATATAAAAATATAATTTTATTTTTAGAGAAAAGTAATTGCTACACAATCATATATTGGGAGTGAAAAATAACCTATAATAAATTTTATTAATTATTTGATAAACTTTTAAACTTTCATTATCAAGTTTGTTATGTCTATAATTTAATTTAGATGGTTTTATGTGTTTATATATTTATCATATATACTAATGCATTTTAGTACTTAGGTGTTATAAAACAATCTTATTTCCATAAACATTTATTTACTAAATACTAAGATTAATCAGATATCATTCTTGTTATAGATGGAAGCCATGGAAATTCCTTTGATTATAGTTCCATGGATATAAAAAATGGTTGTACATCAAACTGGATCATTCTCAGTCTTAGCTTAGTGATCAATTTTTTTTCCAAAATTGTTTGATTATGGATAGTGGTGAGTTATCTCATTGTGAGTTGGGAATTAACCTGATTTTTGTGTGGAGTTCTGAGATGTTCAGAAGATTTCACATGTTTTCTACAACGTGGCATGGTCTGATTGACTCATGTCTTTGTTTAATTTTGTTGATCATATGATGGAGACCCGTTTAGCATTAGGCGTTGGGTATTTTAAGTTAATCTTGCAGCATGTTGTCCAGAACACAAACATGTAGAATGAGAGCTGTATTCATGTGACAGTTTTTGTAACAATGCATTTCTGGATTGAAGAGATTGTTTGGAAGTTTCAAGTTGGTAAATATCAGTTCTCTAATGCTAACAATGTTTTGGGCATCTATGTATTATCTGGTCTATTGTTTCATTTTCTCTCATGCATAGTTGAAAAGGTGAGTTGATGCTGGAGCAACCTCTTTTGTATGTTAGAAACCAACTGGTGGATAATGCATCTAGGTTTATTTTGATGGTGAAATCCAAGAATTTTGCTTCTAAATTTCAACTTTTGAATTTGTTTATGAGATTTTTGTTTGTTAAATTTAGCTTGCCATAAGGTGGTTAGATCTGTGGAAGATAATGTTGTAGGTATTCCAGCATTTAATTTTGCTGGTAGCCATGGCATTGTGAGAATTGTGATGCTGCTTAATGAGGCTATCCAGTGTTGTGATCCAATCTGCCTTGGAGGGTGGTGGTTGATTGGTGGGTTGCATGACTATGGGAACATTGATGTTTGTGATGTCCTCTGAGGATATACTGAGTATGTTATAGCATTTTGAAAATAGGTTGTATTTATGGAGTGTAGAGATAAGTCATTTAACTGATGGGGATGTTGCATTTCAGAGAGGCTAATGGTGACTGTTTTCCTAAGATAAAAAAGCATATACCAAAGTGAGTTGATCTGCCCCTCAAACTGTTTAATTGGTTTGATTATCAGGAGATAGTAGATCATGGGGAACAAGATTATATTTAGCAATGTTACCTTGCCATGGAAAGAAAGGCAAACTTTTGACAGAGATGCTATTAGTTTGCTTGCCAAATTAATTATGTAGTTTTGTACTTCCCTTGCTATTACTGAGGGGGCTTTGTGAAAAGGGAGTCCAAGGAAGTTCTGGGGCTCTCTGGAAAAGTGAGTGGTAATCTTTTTCTGAGTGGTAATTTTCCAGGCTGAAGATTTTGCAAGATTAAATTTCAGTCTGAATTTTGCTGTATAGTGATCCAAAATTGTGTTTAGTAGTCAAAGGTATTTCTGATGGGAAAGTATGACAATGATGTCATCCGTGAAGGTGAGAGCTCCAATCTTTCTGTTTAGGCTTGAGACAAAGACTCCAGGCAGGTGTTTAAAAATATATATATATATATATATATATATATATATATATATATATATATATATATATATATATATATATATATATATATATATATATATATATATATATATATATATAATCAACAGGAGGGGGATTAATGGGGAGCCCTGAGGAATATATAGGCATGGTTTGAAACCACTTGAGGTTCTACTATTATTTAATGAAATGTAGATCTGGTGGTTTCAGAGTAGATTTGCAATAATCTGGTTGTAAGCTTTGAGGGTATGCCAAAAGCTGGAGGAGGATGTCTGTTCTTACTGAGTCAAATGCCACAGCTATATCTAGCTGCATGCTTATGGATTTAGTTTTCCTGTGAGTGTGAAGGTAATCTACTAGCATATTAATGTAGAGTATTACCATTGTAGTGGAAGATCACTTCCTGGCATATTGACTTTGGGAGATATGATTGAGATTGGTTTCCTGTATGGTATCTTTTATTGTAGACTCAATCACTTTGATCATTAATGGGGTCATCGAGATGGTCCAGAGGCTGGAGAATTCTGAGGGTGGTTTGTGTTTTTTTAAAAAAAGAACCATTACAATTGGATATAATTCTGGGATGTTTCTATTTATGTGGGCAAGGTAATTAGCCATTTTTGCAATTATTGGAATTGAGAAATGATGAGATGCTGCAGAATGAATCATGGAATTCCATGGATACCTGTGTATGTGCAGTTTGGTGGGGATTCAAGTTTATTTTTGATTGTTTGCTTTGAGATGACATGAGAGTTGTTATCTTTCATGCTACACCATATCTTGAGGGGTGCTTCAGTTACTTGGTGCAGTTATTCTTGAAAATATTGTTTATTTTGATGTTTATTGTTTATTCTGTTAATCATTTGTGGTCTGATCAATGATCTTCTATCTGTTTGAATCATGGATGGTATGTTTTTTTTTGCTATATTGTACCAATGGCCAATGGATATACCCATAAGTGCAACAGTGTTGGGCATCAATATATCTGATGGCTTTTTTGATGGCCAGGTACTCAGCCAATTTTTTTTGCTGTGTTCTGTATTTAAGTTTTAGGTTGGTGTTTTGACTTATGTTGTCTACATTACTATGAATTTTGAATAATTCTGCAATAATGTCTTCAAGAATGTTTAGCAGTCTTATGGGGCCTATTAGTTTAAGAAAATAGTTGTTTATGATAGCCTGTAGAACTTCAGTGAATGTGAACCATGCCTGTTCTATTGGGAGGGTATAGATGTTCATTTTCAAAAAGTAGATGTATGATTGAGAATTTATCACTTCTCATGCCGATGACTGGATTACCATTCTCAGGGTTTGGGGACTGCACTCACCAGACAGAGGTAAGACAAAAGACTGGACTTTCAGAATTTGTGTGAGATGATCTGACAAGTTAACTGCCTGTAGGATGACTTGTGTTTGGAAATGAATATCTGGGGAGTAGTAGAACACATCAATCAGCAATCTTGTATTTTTTGGGTAGTATGAAAATGTTTAAGGGGGAAGGAAGCCCTTACTGCACATTAGATTTTTTGAAAGGAGATGAAGTTATTTGGAATAGAATTCATTGTATCTGATATTAAAGTTCCCAAGCAGTATTAATGTTGAGGAATTTGATCTTAAGATCATGTTAATCATGTGGATAGTGTGGAAGAATATATTTTCAGAAGTTTGGGTGTAAATGAAGGCTAAGTTGGAAGTGAATCCATTAAAACTTAATCTTGTCAGTGTATTTGATATTATGGTGAATTTTCAAAATTATAAATATTTTTATTTTTGCATAGCTGATAATTTTTATATAGTTGAGATAAAAAATCAACTTTGTTTCTTTTTCTTTTATAAAGAGTTTTATGATCATTCTCATGATTGTTAATAATTATAATTAAGTTTTAAAATAGCCATAATTTAATTATAGGTTAATTTTTGCCTAAAACAAAGTTTAAAAAGTGAAAGATCAGAAGATTTGGTTAGTTTAAATTTAGAATAATAAAAAGTTGGTGTCTCTCTGAAGATATTTACAATCATTGATGTAAGCAAATATATATGTGTGTTTAATGCAATTTGTACCTAGTTTGCCTTGCTTACTTTATTTGATTCATATGTATCTGAAGTTTTATATATATATATATATATATGTGTGTGTATATGTATATATGTATATATATATATATATATATCTAGTTTGCCTTGCTATACTTTATATGATATCATATATATCTAAAGTATATATATATATATATATATATATATATATATAATATATATATATAATACTATATCATATATAAATATAATATATATATATACAATATAAGTATACTACTATATCATACTTCTCAAGTGAAGAACTACAAAAAACACAGTTTTATATACTATAAAAACTACCAAATCCATTCACTTCCCATTCACATGATCATTAAAAGGAACTTTACTAAACCTCAAACAAGTGTATTTCATAATACATAAATATCAATAATCAAGACTCTTTAATTCTTCCTTTGATTTCATCTCTCAAGATACAACTGAGCTTCATCAAAATCAATGCTGATTTGCATCTTATCAGTGGACATAGCAAAGCAGAACTAAGATATCTATTTTTAACTCTACTTTTATGAACCTTTATTCTTTCATTTAAACTCAAACTACTCTGACCTATGTAAACCTTCTTACAAAATAAACAAGGAATAAAATATACCACACCAGGAATAGTCTTTAGAGACTATTCCTGGTGTGGTATATTTTATTCCTTGTTTATTTTGTAAGAAGGTTTACATAGGTCAGAGTAGTTTGAGTTTAAATGAAAGAATAAAGGTTCATAAAAGTAGAGTTAAAAATAGATATCTTAGTTCTGCTTTGTATGTCCATGAAAAAGATACAGGTCACACTATTGATTTTGATGAAGCTAAGGTTGTCTTCTTTCAGAGAAATGAAATCAAAAGAAGAATTAAAGAGTCTTTATTATTGAAAATTTATTATTCTGAAGCAATTAACTTATTTAAGAGTTCTTTTAATATTAAGGGTGGATGGGAAGTGAATGGATTTGTGGGTAGTTTTTAATAGTATATATATGTGTGGTTTTTTGTAGTTCTTTACACTTGAGAAGTCTGCTTGTAGCAGTGAAACCTTAGGTTGTGTTTTAATATTATTTTTATGCTGGTCTGGTTTAATTTTAGATTTGGGGTAGTTTTGATATATATATATATATATATATATATATATATATATATATATATATATATATATATATATATATATATATATATATATATATATATATATATATATATATATATATATATATATGAAAAACAAAAACAAGTTTTATATACATAAAAACCAGCTATCGCTTGTATTAATGATCAATAGATGGAACTTTACCAAGACCTCCAAACAAGTGTATTTCATTACATAAACATCAGAGTCAATATTCACTGTCTCTTTCATTTTGCTCCACCCTCAGATCAGCTGATTTCAAGCTGATTTGCTCTCATCAGTGAGGGATAGGAGTTAGAAACTAGACCTAAATATTAACTCCAAACGTTTATGCAAAACGTTTCTATCAGTTTGCAAGCATGAATTTTTTAGGCAATGATATAGATTGCAGAAGCTTTGACAATGTGGAGAAACTGAAGTGATATCAGACCCATATAGCTATCTAGTTTGATAGGCTGAGTTTGAAGACATTTAGGCATATAAAAAATTCATGCTTGCAAAATGATAGAAACGTTTTGCATAAACATTTGGAGTTAATATTTAAGTCTAGTTTCTAACTCCTATCCCTCACTGATGAGAGCAAATCAGTTTGAAATCAGCTGATCTGAGGGTGGAGCAAAATGAAAGAGACAGTGAATATTGACTCTTATGTTTATGTAATCAAATATGCTTGTTTGGAGGTCTTGGTAAAGCTCCATCTATTGATCATATATATATATATATATATCATTAAAATTAGTCAACAATTAGATAATCACAATGTCAATAACAATCAATAATTTCAAACTGTTGTTAAGGCAACCTCTTTTTAACAATAGAGATTAAATATATATGTGCATTTTCATTGAATTAACCATATATATCGTATCCACCACACTTAAATTTAGTATATTATTATGTGCTTCTTTATGATCCTGCTAAAACTACTCACTGTTGTTTTTGATTTTACTTCAGGTTCAAAAACATATCTTCCCATAAACTTATTCTTGCTTCATTCTCCAGGTGAGATTATATATATATATATTGTAACGAACACAGACGTTCGTTACATTGGTTTTTTTTTTTATTTATCAAACATGAAAGTAAATTAAAAAGTTCGCATTTAAAAATTTTCTTTTAGAATTAAAAATTGAAATTAAATATCATCTTAAACTCTTATATATTAAATCGCACAGATAATGAAAAATTATTAAAATAAAACTTTATTAAAGAAAAAGTATTTTAAAACTAAATTTTAAAAAGATTTGGAGATGAAATTATATCTTTAAATTTATCTTTAAATATATTTTTGATTTGGAAAACAGGTTAATTAATCAGAAATGGAAATGATTGTTAATTAGTTAAATGTAAACCAGCCTTCGGTATTTAAATGTAAAAACACCGGTCAGATAGGAAAACAATAGAAACTGTTAGCAAATAAGAAGAAATCCCTATGGAATCGGACCGCAGCGAAAGGACCATCGCATCGGTGACGTAATGTAAATTCAATCCTTCACATTAATATAAAAAGGAAAATTTGGAAATTATTAATTAGTGACTAGTGAATGATTATTACGATGTGACAGAGTATGTGTTAGTGCGGAAGTGAAGGAGAAGGGATTGAAAAAGACGCACGATTCAATCCCTTCAGCTTTGCTAAGAAAGAAGAAGGAATGAACTATCGTTTTTCTACATTGAGGACCAGTTAAAGCAAAAAACCTCCGAAGGAATAAATAAATACGGCCAACAGAATACCAATTTTAGGACGGCATGGGAATTCACGTTCATGGCAAGCAACTGATAAAGATGAACTGTTTAAAACCGTAAGAACTTTATAAAATATAACGAACAATATTAATTTGAAAACACTAAGAACTTTAAATTTTAAACTTTCCTAGTAATTTAATTGTTACAAATAGTTTCCTATCTGACTAAAGTAGTTAAAATGTTATTTGATGTATTTTTTTATTTATTTGTGTAAAATCATTTCCATTTATTTAATTTTGTTCTTTAAGTTTATTTATGATTTCTGTTTTCCGATAAATTAAAATATATCAATGTTAAACTTAAGTCGGGCGTGAATGGCTGTATAGATTTGTAAAGTTATATTAGGGGAGGGTAATCTTAGGTTATTTGTTTCGTGGTTAAATTGGGTCAATGGATTGGATATATTGGTGTGATTAGTAGATGTAATATTGATTCGCTACGGGCAGAATCGCTTCATACGCCGCACACTTCCGTTTGCCTATGGAAGGAATTATAAGTCGGATACCGCAGTTCCTTTCTATGGAGTTTTTTGTTTTATTGCTCTTCTTTGCAGATAGATGTAATATTCCTATCTCATAAGAGGCAATTTCTTCCCTTAACCTTTTGTGCTGCCGTATTTTATTACATTGAATACATCGATATATCAGATGAATTGATGCCAGTTTGACTACGAATTTTAGTCTAAGGTTAAATAGGGATAGAATGTTTATTTTCAAAAGCAAATTTATCTGGTCTATTCATGCTCGACCCTAAATAAAAATGCATTAAATTTAAGTTGTTTATAGACGCTTGCATGGATTGTTTATCGGTTAACTATATTTGCGTTTTCATATTTGATCAAAATATATAGACATTCGATAAATAATGATACCTTACGGTGAGTATCTAAAATGTATTTATTCGGAGGTCTTTTAAGTCATTGGTGACAATGCAAGTATCTTATGGTGAATACTACTGGGTTACTTATAAATTTCCCTCTGCAATTGCCAGTATCAATGATTTTATATTTTGATCGTTTATGTTTACTGTGAAATGTTTTTAACCGTGTAATCTATGTAACCGATCTATAGCAACATATTAAAACAAGCTTTTATAATCCCATCTGTGCGAACTTAATTAAAATGTAAAATTAGAATATAATAGTAATTAAATGTAAATTAAAGTCAAGAATCAAAGTTAAAAATAATGTTAAATGTTAAAATGTAAAACTAATACTAAAATAATTTTAAATCTTATATATATGTGCATAAATAAATGTTTGTAGGATTAATTACTGGCAGTGGCTTATTTTATTTATTTTTTAATGTTGACATCTAATTAGATAAGATATTATATTATTTAATCTCTGCTGTTCCACTGGGCTAGTGACATGGGCTAACGACCGGAATCAAAATAAAAAAAAAAAATTTTTTTTTTTTGACTTACGTATCTGCCTACTTTATAAATTTTTCTAGGTTCAAATGCCTAGATGGCGCCCTGTAGTGCAGTTTACGTTAAGTCGCTTTCTCCGGATCGTTACAATGGCGAACCAACTCGGGCCGATCTTTAATAAACCACATATACCCTGAGCAAATTTTATCAAAATGAAATATTTTTATCTGTTTACATATAGTCGTATACTTTAAATCTTATAAAAGCACTGCCAGAATGAAATAGCACATATATTAAAAACTAGAAAGTATAAATAATTTTAAACTGTAGTTCGTTAAAAAGAAAGTCAAAAGGTTGCGATTGATATTTTGTTGTTAATATAAATTATGCTTTAATGTGTATAGGAGCGCACAGCCACGCAAGTTTATGATGGTAAATGTGGTACCTTACGATGAGTACCATTGGGAATTTACTTCAGTGTAATCCTATTTAAGCATTTTAATCAGTCATAAATAAGTTGGTGGTATGAATAATTGTGCTGCAAATATACACGTATAAATCCATTATCTTTCAAAATATATTTACTTCAATGCAACCTTCTTAAATAAATAATTTATAAAATAACTTGCTTGTCATGCCGTGTGTAAAAATAAAATGTATAAAAAAAATAATAATAGAACTCTTGTGGGGAGGAGGCGTAGACGTAAATGGTCCTTAGGAAAGCGATAGTAAACATGTTTTTTATATATAGTCTTTATACTAACCGAATGTTTGTAAATTTTGTTAGTCGTGTACTGTAATTACTAACCCTAAGTAAAATTTTTTTTTTTGATCATTTTTTTTAAGTAACTTTACTGATATGTAACGAACACAGACGTTCGTTACATTGTTTTTTTTTATTTATTAAACATGAAAGTAAATTAAAAAGTTCGCATTTAAAAATTTTCTTTTAGAATTAAAAATTGAAATTAAATATCATCTTAAACTCTTATATATTAAATCGCACAGATAATGAAAAATTATTAAAATAAAACTTTATTAAAGAAAAAGTATTTTAAAACTAAATTTTAAAAAGATTTGGAGATGAAATTATATCTTTAAATTTATCTTTAAATATATTTTTGATTTGGAAAACAGGTTAATTAATCAGAAATGGAAATGATTGTTAATTAGTTAAATGTAAACCAGCCTTCGGCATTTAAATGTAAAAACACCGGTCAGATAGGAAAACAATAGAAACTGTTAGCAAATAAGAAGAAATCCCTATGGAATCGGACCGCAGCGAAAGGACCATCGCATCGGTGACGTAATGTAAATTCAATCCTTCACATTAATATAAAAAGGAAAATTTGGAAATTATTAATTAGTGAGTTATTGATTATTACGATGTGACAGAGTATGTGTTAGTGCGGAAGTGAAGGAGAAGGGATTGAAAAAGACGCACGATTCAATCCCTTCAGCTTTGCTAAGAAAGAAGAAGGAATGAACTATCGTTTTCTACATTGAGGACCAGTTAAAGAAAAACCTCCGGACGGATAAATAAATCGGCCAACAGAATACCAATCTTAGGACGGCGTGGGAATTCACATTCATGGCAAGCAACTGATAAAGATGAACTGTTTAAAACCGTAAGAACTTTATAAAATATAACGAACAATATTAATTTGAAAACACTAAGAACTTTAAATTTTAAACTTTCCTAGTAATTTAATTGTTACAAATAGTTTCCTATCTGACTAAAGTAGTTAAAATGTTATTTGATGTATTTTTTTATTTATTTGTGTAAAATCATTTCCATTTATTTAATTTTGTTCTTTAAGTTTATTTATGATTTCTGTTTTCCGATAAATTAAAATATATCAATGTTAAACTTAAGTCGGGCGTGAATGGCTGTATAGATTTGTAAAGTTATATTAGGGGAGGGTAATCTTAGGTTATTTGTTTCGTGGTTAAATTGGGTCAATGGATTGGATATATTGGTGTGATTAGTAGATGTAATATTGATTCGCTACGGGCAGAATCGCTTCATACGCCGCACACTTCCGTTTGCCTATGGAAGGAATTATAAGTCGGATACCGCAGTTCCTTTCTATGGAGTTTTTTGTTTTATTGCTCTTCTTTGCAGATAGATGTAATATTCCTATCTCATAAGAGGCAATTTCTTCCCTTAACCTTTTGTGCTGCCGTATTTTATTACATTGAATACATCGATATATCAGATGAATTGATGCCAGTTTGACTACGAATTTTAGTCTAAGGTTAAATAGGGATAGAATGTTTATTTTCAAAAGCAAATTTATCTGGTCTATTCATGCTCGACCCTAAATAAAAATGCATTAAATTTAAGTTGTTTATAGACGCTTGCATGGATTGTTTATCGGTTAACTATATTTGCGTTTTCATATTTGATCAAAATATATAGACATTCGATAAATAATGATACCTTACGGTGAGTATCTAAAATGTATTTATTCGGAGGTCTTTTAAGTCATTGGTGACAATGCAAGTATCTTATGGTGAATACTACTGGGTTACTTATAAATTTCCCTCTGCAATTGCCAGTATCAATGATTTTATATTTTGATCGTTTATGTTTACTGTGAAATGTTTTTAACCGTGTAATCTATGTAACCGATCTATAGCAACATATTAAAACAAGCTTTTATAATCCCATCTGTGCGAACTTAATTAAAATGTAAAATTAGAATATAATAGTAATTAAATGTAAATTAAAGTCAAGAATCAAAGTTAAAAATAATGTTAAATGTTAAAATGTAAAACTAATACTAAAATAATTTTAAATCTTATATATATGTGCATAAATAAATGTTTGTAGGATTAATTACTGGCAGTGGCTTATTTTATTTATTTTTTAATGTTGACATCTAATTAGATAAGATATTATATTATTTAATCTCTGCTGTTCCACTGGGCTAGTGACATGGGCTAACGACCGGAATCAAAATAAAAAAAATAAAAAATATTTTTTTTTTGACTTACGTATCTGCCTACTTTATAAATTTTTCTAGGCTCAAATGCCTAGATGGCGCCTTTGGTAGTGCGGTGCGGTGCGATGCGATCTCCGGATCATTACAATATATATATATATTGTTGTCTTGCTTTTAATGGTGTGGGATCAAATGCTCACTGTATACATCTAATTTTGTAATGAGTGCTTGATGTGAAAATTTATAAAAAAATGAAGCTGCTCTGTTATTGATTGTCTTTTTAATGCAAAAAAGAAATATATATGTGTACACATATCTTAGATCTCATATGTAATAAAATTATATAAATAATAATAATCTTCAGATATGATGCTGCATTATCATGTAAAAGTTTGTGAATATTTGTAGGTTATCACATATCAAATGCACTGTATGCTAACAAATAAAAATAAAAATTGCTATTAAAATTTGTTTATATTTCAACAGTATTGAACTGTTAATAAACTTTGTTTTGTATGTATTATTATATCTGTTTTAGTGCTTATTTACTGTTGTCTGTTCTACCAATTGCTATTTCCATAGTAAGTTTGCTCTCAACAATCTAGATGCAATTTTACATTTGTATGAGTGATGATACAGCTATGTAGGCATTTATCCTTGGTATGCTCATCAGTAAACTCTCATATTCTAGGCTATAGATTTATTGGTCCCCTCTGGTATTAAATGTTAGTGTATCTACTATTTATTACAATATATATATATATATATATATATATTCGATGTCTATATTTTTAAAGACAACATATATATATATATATATGTATATATATTATTCGATGTCTGTATTTTTAAAGCAACATAGGTAATTATTTAGTTACTGTATTTACAAATATTCAGTTATATATATATATATATCTATATTGTGCCAAGGCCAAATTGGCACATGTATATAAAATAATTTTGTCTAAAAAAAAAATATTTATTATTAAAATCTTTCATAAAAGAGTTTGAAAAAAAAATAGAAATCAAAAGATTAAAAATGGGAAGGGGATTTTCTTAAAGTCAAACTAAGAGTGTTAGAAAAAAAAGTAAAGTTTTTCTAAATTAGTATTCATAAAAATAAATAATTCAAAATTTAAAAAAATATAAATCTCTTTTAATTCAAGCTTATTATAATAAATTATATATGTGCGTGCGAGTGTAAATAAATGTATGCATGTTAGAATAATATTAAAAAAAAATATGTAAATGAAAGTTAAAAAATAAATTATATTTGGAAAATACAGCGATGGCTATTGAGTTAAATAAAGATTTAAAAAAAATGACACTAGTGGTGGGCTACTAATAAAGATATAAAACAACATGTTTTGAAATAGCTACTACTAAGTTAAACAATCAATCAAAAACACGTTGCCATAGGATTTATTACTAAATGAATTTCGACAACACCTATTGCACTTATCGCCAGAGGATATTAAAATGAAAACTATTCACATATATAAATAGCTAGATTTTTATCAGACGTCCAATTTGAGTTTGTTTAAACAGAAATGCATTGTTGAGCAGCTTTAGGAAATATACGCTCTTATTTCAGCCCTTGGTCCAATAAGATCAGCAAAAACTGCCCGTGAAATAATGTCTACTTAACAGCTCAGAAATCCTCCATCAAATATTCAACTGTCTCCAGAAATAATAATCATGAAGAATAATCAAACTCCTTAAGAAAACATCCAAACCGACTGGAAATATTCGCACCTAAAGGAATAATTAAAGCAAATGAAGTTCTATGCCCATGTTCCATTTTTTATCAGACATCCAGTTTGAGTTTGCAGTTTCAGCCTAGTTTTCAGTGTCAGTTTTGTTTAAACAGAAATGCATTGTTGAGCAGCTTTAGGAAATATATGCTCTTATTTCAACCCTTAGTCCAATAACATCAGCAAGAACTGCCCATGAAATAATGTCTACTTAATAGCTCAGAAATCCTCCGTCAAATATTCAACTGTCTCCAGAAATAATAATCATGAAGAATAATCAAACTCCTCAAGAAAACGTCCAAGCCGACTGGAAATATTCTCACATAAAGCAATAATTAAAGCAAATGAAGTTCTACATCCACGTTCCAAAAATCCTAGGTAAAACATTTTCATATTTCATTTATATGTAGTAGCCACCACTGTAATTCATAAAAATTCAAGATTCAAAGTAATTTGAACTTTATAAGCATGCATAAAATGAACTATTGTTGTGCATGTTTGTGAATGTTAGCTAATTTAAATGTCAAAGATTATTGATGCCTTCTCATAAAATATATTACAATATGTTAACTAAAAATGTGTGTGTTATTTAGATTTATAAAAATGTTTAAAATTAGTAAATGTTAGTTAATAAATTGTCTTTAAAATTAAACTTTATTTGTCGGTCAATTCTTTTTATCAATTCTTTTTCTATATTCTATTATTGATTAAAATTAGACTGAGCTAGTTAAGGGAATTGTTTCAAACGCTGGATTATGAGCCTACTGTCCGAATACATTAGTCATCAGACTAGCTGGCGCTCCAGGGGTTTACCTCGAAACAAATAAAGTGTTTGGATAGTAGGGGTTTGAATCGAGCAGCCGAGATGGGCCATTGTTGATAGTTAAAGCTATCAATAAGGTCTCCCATTTTGCTCGAACATGCCGGTTCATCCACGTAACATTTATAAGATTATACATGTATCAGGAAGGAGTTTGAACCGGTCAAAACTTATATATATATATATATATATGTATAAGTAAGTGTTTTTTGCGGTTTGACTCGGTACAATATATATATATATATAAGATTCACTAACAAATAAGTATAGCCATTCAAAGTTCAAGTAAAAACCCAATAATTTTTTATAAATATAAAAATCTAGATTCAATTCCCCTGCTTGTACTTTTATTGGTCAGGATAAGAATATTAAAAGAAGATGGACAAATTATGTCACTGAAGAGATTGTGATTCTTTAACCATTGTACTATTAGTAATTATTAAATGTGACTGGAATATTTCAATAAGGTTTCAAGTTTTTTCTAAAGACATATTCAATGTTAGATGATGAAAATAGTCCAATATATATATATATATATATATATATATATATATGGACTATTTTCATCATCTAAATATATATATATATATATATATATATATATATAAATTTTAAAATGCCACCATCACAAATATTCAGTCAAACTCTTTCAAGAAATTTATAATTATTTTTTTATTTTATATATCCAAAGCAAAAATGTGATTTTACAACAATGGTCTCTATAATATAATTTGAATAATATTTGGAATAGTTTTATAAACTTGTCATTGTATTTTTAATATTTTATGAACCATTATTATGTAAATTTGTTTCTAATGCCATATAGCATTCATAAGTTGTCTAATTTGCATTTTTATGTAATATATTAGGTACAATTACAACTTTATGTAGAACTAAGTTATTGCAGGAACTATGTTTTTGCGAAGAATAACTTTATCTTTTAATTTGCTAAAAGCAACAAAACATTAGAGACTACATAGCACCTTAGCATCTAAATCCATTGTTCTCTATGATATGATATTTAAAATGGCTTACATTCAATAAATGATAACCATCCAAGCTCAAAATTGCTAATGATGTGAGTTTTAAGAACATTAGTTATTGAATCAAAAATTATGTATGCTATATTCAATACACTGAATACATTCTGTCAGTTGTATTTTGAACTGGAAAAAAATAAAATCATCAGCATACCATAAATCCAAAGCCCCCTCCCCCCAATAAAAGTATAGTTTTCACTTTATTAATTCAAATTAAAAATTCTGTCACCAAATTTGTATTGCATCTTGATCCCTTTTTCATTAAGTCATCTATAACCAATTCCAAACACCACTTATAATAAAAATTCAAACATTTTTTGGAACAAAGTTATATTATTGTTTAACACAATTAATTTTAAATGTATTAGATTTTTTTTCTCTAATAATAAACAACATTTTTTCTCATTTTCTTTTGTAAAAGCAATGTAATATGAATAAATTTTGATTGAAAAGCAAATGATTTTAGACAGTGCGACAATAGCATCAAATGCATTTACCAACTCAATAAAAACAATATTATAATCTTTCAGGTTTGATATTTTTTTTGAATATTTTGCGCAACAAATACCATGCCTATAGTGCATCTTAATTCTCTAAAACATCAATGAGTTTCTTGCAACTATTCAGCTATGACTGGAAGTAACTTATTCAACAAATTTTTTGAAAATCCTTTCACTATTGTAGATAATAATATCCCACAATAATTACTGCAATTCAAAATATTGATAATATAATTTGAATAAATATATCACCACACATAAATCTAAAATGATTTTGTTATATCAGGTCTTTTTTACTGTAAGTTTTACTTTCATTGAATAATAAATAATAAAAAAACAGTTTTTAAAAACTTACTTTATGGCTTATGAAGAAATAATAAAAAAGAATGAACTATTTATCAGACATTCCAACCGAGGGTTCATAGCATCTTCCTCCATTACTTTCTCCTATATATATATATATATATATATATATATATATATATATATATATATAGGTATATAATTATATATATATATATATATATATATATATATATATATAATGATTACCTAAAATTTGAAAAAAAAACATTAGCTTAATTATAGACTGAAAGCAAATACAACTTTAATATGTTATAAGAGTCAGACACATACATTCTATGTATCAAACTGACTTTTACATTTAGATCTGCTATATTAATCAATGAGACACTCTGCTACATCAGTTTTTCATTAAAAATTATATAAATGAATTTGATTCTATGACTTGTGTTTTTAATAAAGCACATATTCATTAAATGGTATTTCCAAGTCATCATTTTAATTAGTATATATCAGAAATATTGCATTATAATTACAGAATATTTCTGAAATTATTTTGTATACTGTTAAATTTCTTTTTATTTCATATGAGGGCATTCTATTTATAACATAAGATATGGCATAAAAAGTTATGTGGTAAATCAAACAATGTGTTGATTTATAGCAAAAAAATAATTTCATGTTTCTTTTATAAATACCATAAAGGGTTATCAACATAATAAGCATAATATGATTATTACTTTTATTGACTCATGAGTTTTATGGGTTTTTTGACATTTACTACTGATATTAATGCTAATTTAAATTCCACATTATTTTCTGTTATTTTACACAAATGAACTTAGAGAAAGTATTCTGAATGTTATTTGTGATACTTAATTTACTATTATTGAACTTTATTAATTCTATTATAATCCATTCATTGACCCTTTTCAATCATAGAAACTAGAATTTTCTTGAAAAACAAAATTTTCAATTGCCTTTGAAAATAATGTTGACATTATTTCTTGTTTTCTGAGTTTGGTGTTTCTGATTAATTTTGTTATTTCAAATATTATAACTAACAATAATATTTCAAATTCTCTTATTTGCTTATTCATATCTTTTTTTTCAATAATCTTGCTCTAGAAAATTAACTCTAAACTTGATTAATCAATGGTAGCAGATGGTATAGTGCTAAAAAATCCCCATCTCCAGAGTGATCAGTTTCCAGTTATCTATTAAATTACTCAAGTCTATAGTAGATGACATTAGACTAAAGTAAGATAATTGCAGTTGAATATATTTTCCATTTGATTATTATTTGCAATTACAGCAATATCTTTTTACATCCATGAAGATTTATCTGGTTCTATTATTTTAGTCAAACTTTTTTAGATTCATCTAATCTATTCTTTTATTTTCATCCAGGATTTATATGATTTATTATCAATTCTATATCTAAAATTTTAATGTTTGGATGTCATAGTAAAATATAAGTGCTCAATTTTGCTCATTATAAACTCAGATGAAAAAAATGAGATATAAAAAAGGGGTCTTCTGTACTTTTAATTGGGAATCAAATATGCATTTACATATAAAACCTGCTAATCATTTAAAATGTTTATTTGACACTATTTATTGTCTAAAATTTTCCTTCTAACATCAAAAGAATAGAATACATTACCAATTTCTGAGTATTCTTTTAATGAATGCTATCAGTACTGTATTCCATTAGAATATTATTCCTGAGATAATGTAATTGAAATTTTTTTCTTTCATCAAACCTGTGATCAAGTTCAATCGTAATTTATTTTATTTTTTTACATTAGGGTCTGCTAATTTTATGTTAAATTAATTTTATTTAATTATTAAAACAGAATTATTAAAAGAGATATTCTATCTTTATTCTTATGTAATTGATTATTTGCTTAATAATTATTAGTGTTATATTTTATCTGGTTGATATATTAATTTCAGTCTGAATTTGTAACAGTTTTGAAAAAGATACACTTATGAACATTAAACGCTTCATAGTTGTAAGTGATATTGTTTTTTTTCTCTTAATTACATATATATATATATATATTACTTTATAGAAAAGCAATTATTTGATTAGTAATAAATATACATTTTTCATGTAATTAGTAAGTTATTTAAGAAACAATGTGCAAACTTTTTAATAGTACTATAAGTTTTTTTTTTTTATTATATGCCTCTAATTGATGGGTTTTATTTAATATTTTAATCTATTAGATATACAATCAACTATAAGATGAATAATTTTGTTTTTAATTTCTATTTATAGTATTTCTCAAAATCGACAGTGATATGTACTATTACTTATTTCAAATGTGTGCAATTATAAACAAGATAATAACTTATCACACTTAATTCCTTTTGCTTTAAATAAAATAAACTTTCAATATTTTCACAAAAATTTATAACCTTTTAAAAAAATATAAATATCAAATCTTCTAATTTCTGTTGTCTTAAAACCAGAAGGATAAAATGATATTTTAGACATGTAAATTGCTAATTTTAAATATGTATTAAATATATATACATAAAGTATTTTATCTTAAGTTTTATCAAAAATTTAATTTTCTACATTTATTAAATTAATATATTTTAAAATGTATTTTTACCATAGCGATGTAAAATGTGTAGTTGTTTCCGATTTATGACCAAAGAGGCGCTGTTATCGCTTTAAATGCCCGTTTGCAGTTTTCTCCAAACAGTTGAGGAGAGAGAAATTCAGAAAATAACATGCGGCAATCTGATAAAGTAGTGAATTTATATTTCTTTAGAAAAGAAATCAATGGATTCATTTATTAATTAAGAATAAAAAACAAATTCAACGGAAAAGCTTTTCTAATTTTACTTTCACCTATTCCACAGGTTTTTCCCCTTCTTATCTTGGATTACGATTATTATTTTTTAATAAAAATAATTTACAATGACTTCGTCGGCCAGTGATAATAATACAGTTGCATATGCACCGATTGACTATGGAAATAATACAGTACCGATTAACTATGGAAATAATACGACATCCGAAAAATTTATTATTGTAATTCCGGATTATATCTATATTGCGGCCACTTTTTTTTATGGAGTTATATTTCTATTTGCAATTTCAGGAAATGTTTTAGTAGTATATGTTGTGTGGAAAAACAAGGATATGCGAAACTCTACAAATATTTTTCTCGTAAATTTGAGTTTGGCTGATCTTTTAGTAATTACAGTGTGCATGCCGAGTGCTTTAATAGATATTTACTCAAAGGAAATTTGGTATCTTGGAGAAATTATGTGTAAGTAAACAGTCCCATTTATGTTTTATTTGTTATATAAAGTTTGCATGTTATTATATATGTGTGAACGGGATATAGGTGTGCTTGATTTAGAACAGGTATTTGGAAATATTAGTGCGTAAGTGAAATTTAAACATGTGTTTAAAAATATGCTTGTATTTTTTCTTTTTTTTTAAATAAGTAAGATAAATAAGAATAATATGGAAAACTATAAAATAAAAGATTGAAATTTTTTTTTAAAATTAAAAATAAAATAAAATGCATATCTCCTTTATTTGTAATAAATATATTTTAAAATCTTCCAAAAATAACATAAAAATATAAAATAAATAATAGTACTTTTTTTTTCTATAAATCCTAGAAAGTGGCGCTTCCAACAGATTTGTTGCTATGATCTTTCATACAAAAACTTATATGCTAGATGACATTCTAAAATGAATAAAAAGTATTTTGTTTTAAACTTTTTTATTAATGTAATTACTATTAATAATTATATATTTTAGAATAACTGATGACTTAGCTAAATTAATTTATTCGATAATATTATTGTCTATTATAATACCAGCCTAAAGAAAAAAAAAAGATGTGAATAGATTGGAAATTTTAGTGCTGTAAGGTAGAATATGTAACGTTGAAGTGTTAAAAAGAGTATATATATAGAAAGAAAAATAATTTGAAATGAACATAAGTTAGAGGTAGGAAGTATAAGAAAGAAAAAGAAAAAGTAAAAAAAAAAAAAACAGTTAAGAATTTTTTTTATTTATAGAAAGAGCTTGTGGTTTATGTTCCAGTACCTGTCTCTTGGTAAATAATTAATAAGATTATTATAATAGCTTAACTTTTTTTTTTAAAACAAATAAACAAATAACTATTTTTAAGTTGGAAGACAAATTAAATTACAAATATAACTGAAGACCTATAAAGAATATAATTTAAATAGTATTTAGAATAACGACAATGCACGCGCGTACACACAAAGTACATAAAATCCTATGTTTATTATACTGTTACTATTTGTAAAACTATATATCTATAGTTCTGAATTTAAAACTTATGGATATAATTCAATAAATAGGGAAGGTCCACTATACGGGTAAGTTGAAAAATGTAATTGTTTTACCTCTTACTACTGCGTTAACATGGGTGGTCATATTTATAACACAAAGACAGAAATGCGGGAGAGATAGTAAACATTCCCTATTTATTGAATTACATAAAATTTATTGAGTTAATGAATGTGCTTGTCAATAAATAAAATTTAGTAGAAAACAAAAAAATACACTGAATTCTATTTTAAAGAAGTCTTTTAAAAAATAATAAATAATAAGAAAAGTAATTAATAAATAACAGATAATATATATATACACTACTTAATGTTTTTATAATATTAATAAAATTAATCATAAAACATTTTACTATTCTATTACTGTTTCAATTTTAATTGCACAATAATTATATTAATTAAAGTACTAAGTAATATAATGAAAAGGCAAAATTCAAGTTTTGAATTTTAACCATTTCTAGATCAGTGGAGATTAGTTCTCTCTCATAATAACTAAACTTTAATAATCTTGCAAAAGTTTTGATTTATGACTTTAATTAAAAATAAAGAACATGCCATATTTTCATATATTAACCGAAGAAAATGATAATGAAAAAAGGATAGAATGTAATGACATCATATTTTTAATTAAGTGTTGAAGAAATTGTTCACATTTTATATAAATGAATATATAAAAAGCATTCCAAAATATAAAATTAAATGAATTATCAAACTTCTTTTTTATAAATTGATTTTGGAATGTCTATATTCGTATATATACACAAAAACTTTGATTAAAGTTTATGACATTTGTTGTGTTTAGTCTTGATTATATATATATAAACACAAACGCGTGTAAATGTTTTATACTATATTTATTAATGAAGCATCAAAACAAATATATTTGCGTATTTACACTATATCTACAATGGCTATACTCCACCTACTACAATTTGACAAATAATAACTCTTAGTTCTAGACTGAACTACTTCCAGATGTATCTTGGCAGCCTACCTCATGAGTAGATTTGAACATACTTCCAGCTGTAGTGTGACTGCTTGCCTTATTTCAGTATTTAGTTCTAGCAGCTTCCACCTCTGAGTGTAGCCCTGTCTTGCTGTTTCAACCATTTTGCTTTTGATAGTTATTATCTGGAGAATGGAGATTCTGTTTTTCAATTTATTTTGCTAACCCAACCTTCAAAAAGGTTTGATTACTTATTGCCACATCCCCATCCTTAATGGAAATATTCAGATTTAGTTAGAATCATTATGTATTGGTTGTTATTGCCATTTGGCTACATGCTATCTAGCTGCATGCATATAAATTTTTGACAATGATTGCTGTCTGATTTAGATAAGATTGAATCTGGACTGGTCTCTTATTTGAAGGCAATGTGAGATAAAATTCACTCTCTCTGGCTAAAAGTAACCCTGAAGAATGTAGCTAGGTAAGTGTGTTGAGAGGTACCTGTTTTTCTTTGTGATTTGATCTAACTTGGTGATCTTTTCATCAGATCCATTATGATCATTCATAAATCTTGGGGTGTAGGATCATCTTAGCTGGATTGCAACTCTTTGTCATGTAAAAAGGCTTTTCTGATAGCTGGTGTCATGTATCTTAACCTTAGTTGAATCCTGTGATGATGATGTTGTTGTCCATCAGCAGTTTAACTACCAGATTGTAGTTCTTTGAGTTTTGATCACTACTGCAGGAAGCCATTTAGTGATGTTCTCTTAAACATACATCAAAGGGCATGGTCATATATCCTCCATTCTTTATTTTAGGACTCAAACCCAGATTATTTATGGGTCAACTCTGCTTGGGTGTATTGTTGTGAGCTGCTTAATTTTAGTCACTGCAAACCCTAAGTGAGTAAATCAATCACATTCTAATAAATTGTTCTGTTACCAGCACATGCAACAAGAAGCAGATATTTAATGTTGTTTGTTATTGTACCTTTAACTGTTGTCTGGTCCGAAAGTGCTACTTGCTTGCATTGGTAATCAATATGAGTTTTGCTGTAAGGATGAATGCTAGTCCATGTCTTTTTTGCTATAATAGACACAGTAGACTTGGTGCCTATTTCCATTATTAAAGCATATCATTAATAAGATTCTACATTTAAAAGCAGATTCAATGCTTCTCACATTGTTTATACAAGCATTTTATTTCCCTGATTTTAAATTGCCTTTCCAGATTTTTGAAATAGGCTTTTTCATTCTGTCATTAGAAATTTGTTTTCTTATAAAACAGGCAGCTTTTATGTTCTCAGCATGCTTGCAATTTGTACACTCTATATAACAGTGTGGATATTCAGTGTGTGCATACATCAGTTGATCATATCTACAAATTGATTTTTTTACTTGTTGTTAATTTATGTAAGCAGTGCACTTTTGTATCATAATAATTCCTAAAAAAGACTGTAGAACTTTTTTGTTTCCAGGCGTCTTTGCTTTTTTAAATACCACTGATCTTTTTGCACGGGATGAATACCACCTGCATCTATCCTCTAGCCCAGAAATTAAATTTCTTTTAACATTAAAAATACATTTGCCCAGGTTTATTTTAATGCCTGAATCTTTAATCTTGTCTAGGAGTTTCTTAGTAGAACTAGACCTGAGAACAGGTTGGTTTTGAGATCATTATTGAATTATTCAGCTGGCATTTTTTTTTTAGTGACTATGTTCTATGTAAAATACTATCTGGCAACATGGGTGGTCCAGCTTCCTATGTTGATCTTTGATAGCATTTGTTGTGTTTCTTGAACCAATCACTCAGCCTGGCCATTGCTTTCAGGGTTCTAGAATTTTCCAGTCCTGAACATAGACTTTCCTCATTGCATCAACTATTTAGATTTGATAGCTATTGTCTGAAGAATGGAGATTGTCTTTCTGCTCTGTGATAGTAGTTCTCTCAGAAGGTGTATGGAGACTGTGCATTTTGTCTTTCAGCTTTGTGACAACAGTTCTCTGACCCTATATTTAAAAGATTTGACTATTTATTCCCCATATTCTCATCCTTAATGGTAATGTTCAGATTCAGTGAGCAACCTTGCTTATTGACCTGTTGTTGCCATTGATTCTGCATTATTATCCAATTACGCATAGGTTCATGACATACGATCTAGATAAGATAGAATCTGGACTAGTGCATTATTTGATAGCAAGTTGAGATATGACAATATTATTTTTGATTATGGGCGAATAATATTATATTAGTTTTACATTTAATAGTTTACAATATCTTAATTAAAGACAAACACGTGTCATTATTTATCCTCTACTTAAAAAAACGATTTTAATTACTGATTTAAAATATTTTTTATACATGTACATATATATTATTTAATTTAATTAAATTCATTTTATTACAAATTATTGTAATCAAAAAGGATAAACTTTTCACAATTTTTTTTTATATGTAAATGCGTTTCTTGGAAGGCAGTTATGCTACCTGCTAGGCCACCAACGCTTGACTAAAAGTTTAACTACGTTTATTGCTTAAATTTTCTTATGAATGCATCGTGTATATATATTGAAATTTTCTTACCCACGAGTTATTTATATAAGATAATTTCTTGCAGAACATTACTGAAGATTATTCCAAATTCTAATTTTACTTTGTATTTAAATTCAGAAAACATTAATTTCCCATCAAAATCACTTTTATCACTCGAAAAAATCTTTTCTCACAGAGTAAAAATTTTACTTGTTCATTTGCAGTTAATCCAGCTTTGATTAAAACGAAAAACAAACTCTAAATTCAATGATTATACCTTGCTCACCTAGATGGAGAGGACATTGATGCCCATCTGGCAAACACATTATTCTGCAGTCTCTGTGATTATGCTAAAAATAAGCAGATTACCATTTATTACAATTTATTAATGACTAGTAGTAAACTGATTACCTTCTGACTATATGAAAAAGAAATAATACTAGTGAGATGCAAACAATCCAAATTTTCCAAACCAAATTTGAATTCCAGGTTATGCACCATAGAAATAAAGCATGGTTATAAGTTTTAAAATTCTATAATATGTCAGTCACTTCTACAAACTAATAATTCAGTTTTTTGTCTTTTGATTATAATCTCGTCAATGTTAGGACATGTCAAACGGATTATAACCTGAAAGTAGCTAGATTACTAATAAAAGTAGAACATACAAATCTTGATAAATATAACTCATAGAAAAAATAGTGGATATTAGGACCTTCATTTGTTGTGCCAACTGAATATTTAATAAAAATATATTTCGAAAGACATGCCAATGTTCTAATTGTTAAAAAATGAAAAGTTCATCAATCATGTTTTTTTTTGTAGCTATGATAGCCATAAAAATTAGATAACTGAATGGAGACTAATTGAATTTCCAAAAAGTATGCTATATCTTAGTATTAATTGTTTATTCTATGTGGTTTAGCCCAATAATAGCTCCACTTGATCTTCTTATAGTAATGATATGAACTTTGCTCTCTTCAGCTTAGAGGTTTTATCAATGTTTGTTGTCTAAGTCATAATTAAATATATTAATATTTAAAAAAAAACAATTTTAATTACTTATCAAGGTTTTTATAATCATTTATGTCACTTTTTATAAATGCTATTTGCATTTGTTATTTGCCAGATTTCCATTCAACTTACCAATCATTTTCTTACATTTTTTTTGTTATTTGGATTTATTTCTAGATCAATGTCATCTACATTCCAACCAAAGTTACATAAAATTAAAAAAAAATGTTTATGTTTCTCTCATCCAAAATTGCTTGATGAGTATATTGTTATTTTTAAATAAAAGATAAAACAATAATTAAAACTAAAAAAATCATTTCTTATGCTGCAATTAAATGTCTGACAAGCAAGTCATTTAAAGGCTTTTTACTTTATATCTTTCATATATTATTCATTTTATTTATATATATATATATATATATATATTAAAAAGTAGTCCTGTTATTAACTCATTTTTTGTATTTAATATCATAGATTTGTGTAAATTTAATTTTGGATTAACATTGACTATTGCCTATATTTGTAATCAGCTCATTTAGTAAATATAATAATATTCTGGAGCCCTCATTAGTAGTAAAAGCTCTGTAATTTGAATTCTTACTAGTATAACAATTTACTATACAATATGATTGGTTTATATTTTTTCTGTTTGTCTGATTATATTCTGTTATAGTTATCAAAACTATAAAAATAAAATGTATGATTTTTTTAAAAATTAAGATTTGATTTTATATATTAACAATTAAATTAGTATTTATATATAATTCATTTACTAGCTATTCTTTTTTAATCTTATTTGTGCATAATCCATTTGTGCATGTATATGTGTAGAAATCACATCAGCATATGTGTATCATAAATCAAAAAAACATCTGCAATCTCCCGATTTAACAATTAACTAATAAAAGATAATGATGTTACCTTGACAACAAATTGCTGTTATCCTATTAATTTATTTAAGGATAAAGATATTGCAATGTAATGGTAATGAAATAAATGTAGGTTCTTTTTGTTTAGAATAAACACAATTCTCTATTTACTGCCACCTAGAGTAACCTTGAATAATCAAAAATTAGCAGATGCATATAAAATATCTAATCTTAATATTTGAACAACCATTCTTAAAGTAATTTCAGGCTTTTACTTTTACTAATGAAGCCCTGTATTCAGAGTTGAAAATAAGTCCAAATGTACCCATCAATTATATCAAACCTTAAAATTCATATCAGCTAATATTTTGAATTTAATTCATGCTTCTGGAAACAATTATATAGATCTTAAACCAGATCACTGTTTATATATTTTAATACATTCAATTATTTAACTATAACCACTTCTTTCCACTGTCTAAAAATTTTATTAATAGCAATAAAATGAAAAAAAAAAGTTTTTGTCTTATATTATGTAAGATGAGCATTTGGTGACTTGTTGTTATTATTAACATTTTTCGATGGGTAAATAAGATGCTACTAAATAATAAAGAAGTGGATAGTTTCTGAAATGGTTTTAAATCTGTATAACAATTTTAGCAGGTATGTCAAGTTTGGATTTTTTAAAATGATTGATTTTTTTGCTTTCAATTTGACAAGTAAAATAATGTTGATTAATTTGATGAATATATATATATATATATATATATATATATGTTAAAACGAAGATTTGCACGGGTTAAATATATAAAATACATATTTATATAGGTTATATCCTGTTAGAATACTTTTAATATACATTGTAGTCTTTATCAACTATATACGTTATATAGTTGATACAAGCCATCCACAAAGTTATAGTCAATACTTGTAAGAATATAATTTATATAAATTGTACTAGTATATTGATATATATAAAGATTTGTATATTACATATATGTGATGATATACTATACATATATATATATATATATATATATATATATATATATATATATATATATATATATATATATATATATATATATATAATCACCAGAACACCAAATAGTTTATCTTTTTCAATTTACAGAAAGAATACACACACAAACAGATATTTACATTTACATTCTCATCATCACCCAACTGAGATAGGTTCTGTAGCCAAAACTCTTTTAAATAGAGCAATTAATCTTTCAGATAAGTCACGTCTGAAAGAAGAAATAGATCATATTAATAGTGATTTATTAGCAAATAGTTATAATTATAAATTTATTAAAAAGCCTTATTTCAAGCCCAAAATGGACAAAATAGAAAATACAAAGATGATAAATCAGCTATTAGGATTTGTGTTCCATATGTAAAAGGAACTACAGACAGTATTGGACATACATTAAAATGCTATAATATAAATACAGCATTTTCTACTCATCAAAAGATCAGCAATATTATAACCAAGCCTAAGGATTCAATCCCTCTTGAATCTCATGGTGTTTATCAAATCTTATGTGAAAATTGTAAAGCTTCTTACATAGGTATGAGTAATCATAACATCAGTGTTAGGAAAGATGAGCATGCTAATGCAGTTAAACAACACTCATCATCATCAGCACTCTCACTCCATACTATGGATTCAGGTCATGAAATTGATTTTTCTAGTACCAGGATCATATCCAGATGTGATAATTTATACCAGCACAAAATAAGAGAAGCCATTGAAATATTTAAAAGGCCAGATTGTATCAATAAGTGAGATGATACATACAAACTTCCTCCTATTTGGAAAGATTTTTTTAAAATAACATTCTTAATTTAACATTTTTGCTATTGGTGGAACTTTAACATTTTTTTTTCAAATCAATGATTATAGCGCCTCTACAACCATCTTTCTACCTTTTATCACCCAGTGGATGATGTGTGTGACCAAGTTGAAATGGTGGTATATCAATATTTAAAATATTTTAACATGGATGAACCCGCAAAATATGTCTTTTGTATATATATATATATCCCTTCCAACTTCAAGTCTTTTTTTCATGTGTCAATGCATTGGCTGCAAAGTGTACCTGAAAACCTGGGACATCTGCTTGTAAGGCAGCTGTGCTGACCACTCGACCACCAACTCTTATTAATAAATACAAATGCCAAAAATCAACCTGAAGATAATGATTCAAATATTAACATGGTCATTTTACATAAATCTGATAATCATTAGTCAAATTTACATTAGAGGACAATGATGTGGAGAGAATATATTATTTTATATTGCTTAAACTGAATGTTAAGTGATTTGTTATTATTATTATTATTATTATTATTATTATTATTATTATTATTATTATTATTATTATTATTATTATTATTATTATTATTATTATTATTATTATTATTATTATTATTATTATTATTATTATTATTATTATTATTATTATTATTATTATTATTATTATTATTATTTAGATAGCATAGATATGAAATAGTTGGCATTATTTATCAGTCTGTTAAAGTAGCTCTCTAAGCATAATATGAGAGCTACTTCCATGAAAGCATATTCGGATTTAATTGCTCCATATATTATATATATATGTTTATTTTAATATTATAGATAGTGAGCAAATCTGCCCTTGTCAAAGATAGAATGGTAAATAAGATTTAATTTTTTCATTTGTTTTCTATAATAATAAGTATTGATTCATCTAAATATTTTTTTATTTATTGAATAAAAATATAAAAATTCTAAACATTGTTTTTTTTATTAAATAATAATATGAATATTTATAGTTTGATAAAAAGTAGTTGTAAAAAAAAGAAAAAAGTGTAAAATAAAACAGATATTTTTTATTCTCACTTTTCAGTAATTTTGTCTACCCATTTAATTTTAGTTTTAATTTCTAAAAAATAATAAGAAAAGGAAATATGCAAAATATTATTTTTGTCATATTTTTAAATGAAGCCCCCCCCCCAAAAAAAAAAATAGATTTTAATATTTTAAGAAATTTTGTTTTAAGTTATTATTTTTTTCATTTTACCTTTCACCTGACAAAAGAAGAAAAATAATTACAAAGGATTTCTTTCTTATGACTGGAATTATTTTAATAATAAAAAAGAGTAAAATAAGCAAATAACTTTTTGAAATAGTAGATACAGTTTGTTACAGTTTAATAGTGTCATGGATAAAACAAAGTTGTGATTGGATAGATACAAGATTGTTAAAAAGTAATGTTGGACAGGTTAGAGAACTAGAGCTCAGTAACTTGTGAGAAATAGTAATTCTTGATTAAGCTGGTGAAGAATACATAAGCAGATGTTCAGTTATGAAGTGTACAGTGAGAAATAGTTTTGGAGTCTGAAGTAAGATTCATATTATTAAAAGTAAAAATGTTTTCATACTGGTTTTGAAAAAATCTGTGGGCTAAATTTTAGCTAGATTCTGAGTATCATTAAACTGCACCATGAAGTAAGTTAATTAAAAAAAATGTAGAAGATGAATAACCCTGAAGTAATATACAACCTTTTTTTTCTATTTAAAACATGTCTGTCTCATTATGTGATTTAGCCTGACCTTCAAATTATTAGATGCATTCTGTGTATTAGCTTGATCTAAAAGTTATCAGATAAAAATAGTAAAATTCATTATGTGTGATAGCATTACATGTAATTTATTAGATTGAAAAATGAATAGATTCACCTTGAGTGAAACTTGAAACTATTCTATTTCAAAAATGGAGAAACTTAATTGTATACATTTCCCTAAAAATATATGTTAATGGATTATCTATCATAAATTGATTCTACAAAAGGAAAAGTTAATAGAACTTGTAGAAACTCACAAGATAAAATACCAACATGAAGAATAACAAAATTACAACTAGAAGAGTAGGACTCAAAAGATGTAAATTCCTGATAAAAATAATTCAATGTGCACATTATATTTACATTTATAGATAATTATTTAAATAAGTAATAATTAATTGTAATGAATAGTTTTATTTTATTATGAAAATGAAAAAGTCCTAATAAGCTAATTAAAATTTTTCCTTTTTTGAAATGTTGTTTCCAATTTTAATGATTAATGAGGGGGGGGGGATTTTGTTTAAAGATAATGTTTGTTAATTGAATTAGCAAGATCCAACAACAAGTTAATATTATTTACTATATGAAATTATATTTTATTCATAAAAGTGAATTTAAGTTTGAATTATAATATTATCATACATATTTTTTAATTTTCTTAATTTATTAGTTATTTTATTAAATAATTGTTAAAATAGTAGTGTAAATGCTTTACTCCTTCCTGCTATCTGTTCTGTGTATGACTAACATTCATTATAAAATAGTGTTTTAGTGATTTATAAATTATCCCAGTAAAATTATTTAAATTAAAGAAGAATAAGCTTATATGTTTATATTTTGTTTTGTTCACAGTCACAATCCTTAGGGTTTTCATGATCTTGAGCTAACTTTTGAAAAATAACAGTTAATTTTTTTGAAGGGTTGCGATGGTATTTTAGTTGTATTGATAATCTAGTATTAAGTATTTTTTTGCCTATAAAAAAGTTAACTTTATTTAAATTTTCTGGTTATATTAAACTGTTAGGAATAATCACAACATTTCAAGAGGTATTATTCTTCTCTCTTCATCACATGTTGTTGATGTATCCAGTGAAAGTACTAGTAAATGAATTGAACTTGGATATTTACATTCTTGAGTATTGAATTTTAAGGTAATGCACTAAGTAACTAAGCCATTCTACCAAAAAGAACAGACAGTATTTTATACACTTTCTTAAGAGGTTCCTCCTGATTTTTCCACTTTTTCCTAAAATCAAAGTTGATTAGTGATTTCCATACATTATGTATAGACACAGTATGTTGACTTATGGGGTTATTTGTAATTGTCATGAGAACAGTTTTTTTTTTAATTTTCATCTTTATATTTTTTCCTCTTCATTCAATATTGTTAAATTTCCCAATTGAACATATGTTCATTGGTAAATACAAGGTCTGCAACATTATACACATCTTCTTTTTTTCTAATTATCAGTTTGTGCTTTGCAATGACTTTTCATTGGGCCACTTAGTTTCACCAATATACATTTTTTCACATTCTAATGGTATTTCATAGATACAGTTTTTGCTTTGCAACATTTTAAATTTAGGCTTTGTAGATGTTAGAATTTCTTTAAATATAGTATGGCTTTGAATTACTTTTCTGATGTTATACTGATTGCAGTTTTCCTGAATTTGTCTGCTATTTTTGTTATATGTGGATACTCTACAGTTCCAATAATTTTTTGATAGTTCTTTTCATTGTTTATTTAATGTTTTTTTAATAACAACTGAAGGATACTAATTTTTCATAAGAGTTTGTTCTTTATAATCTTTTCTTATTTCAAATCATTGCGTCTTGAACAAACTTTCTTTGCTCTATTCCATGGTGACAGTATAACTCCACATTTTGTTTTTCTTGTGTGATTGAATATACATGCAAAGTATTTTCCTGTATGTGTGAGTTTTCTGTAAACAGTAATTTTGAATTTGCCATGAGAAAGTCTTGTCACAAAAAGATCTAAGAATGCCAGTTTTGTTATTGTTGTTTACTGTATTGTAAATTTAATTGAAGGAATATGTTTCCAGAAAGTTTGTAGTAATGCTCCACCATGTGTGCCATACAACAAATGTATCATCAACATAGCAAAGCCAAACTTTAGATGAATATGGAATAGTCTTTATGGCTGTAGTTTCAAGTTCTTCCATGTAAAATTGCTAATTGGGAGTGACAATAAAAAATCCATGGCCATTCCTTGATTTTGTTGGAAGTATTCTGTGTTATATTGAAAGTACATCATTGTTATGCAGAATGTTAATAGTTCTACTACATTATCAATAGAAATAATTTTTCTGATTTGTAAACTATTATCAGTATTTAATCTTTTTCTTACAATAGACATTTGTGAATAAAATTTTCACATCAAAGCCTTCTAGTATGTTAGGTCTTTCAACTGTTATGTTCTTGGTTAATTCTACCAAGTGCCTAGAATCTCTAACAAAGAACTGAGACTTATATTCCAAAAGACTAAAAACTTTGAGATGAACTTCACAAATTTTGGCAAGATGAATTTCTACAATTGACTATAAGTCTTAATGGAACATAATCTTTATAAATTTTAGGTAGACCAATAAAGCAGACAAATTTCTCTGAAATATGATTTATTTATTTTTCTGGATCACTGAAGCACTGGTGATGCTTTCTGAGTAATGGTTGTAATCTTGTTATTGTACATGGTATTACATTTTTTGCCACTTATCTGTATTGGAATACTATGAAGAGTTATTGTATTTTGTTGTCCTAATCACTTGTATTCATTACAATTTTTGCATTGCCTTTGTCAGTGCAGATAATAATTATATATTTATCTACTTTGTAAAATTTAATTGCTTTTTTTCCAATTTTTGTTCTTTCTCAAGTGTTCTTTTTGTTCTCCAGCATAATTCTTCTGTTTATTCTAAAGGCAATTTTTGAGTGATGTCATTATTATATATAATAAAGTGATATTAGATAGTGTGATGAAAAAGTTTCTTTTTCAAGAATAAAAATTTCAGCATCTATTAGATTTTTAGAGCTGAAATTTTATACAGATGAAGCTGGTACATTACTTAAAGCATTATGACTTTTGATATGCCAATGTAGGTTTGCATGTTCTTTCTTTTGCTATTCTTTTATTTTTCCATGCAATGTAGAATATAATTTTCTTATTACTTGAGAAACTTTTGTGAAGTTTTCATCAATAAGTTTATTGTTTTTTTGTTTTTTTTTAAAAATGTATATTATTAATGGAATGCAAGGTTTGATAATACTAACCTGTGTGTTATTGCTAACAGTTGAATATAATTAAAATAAATTCAAATTTTTTTAAAGGTATTCAATACTTAATATTAGATGATGGAAGTAATCTAATATATAATTACAACAGTTACAATTTATTTGTATGTGGGAGCTTATGCTTGTGTTAGGACATCCAGATAGTTCATTGGATAGTACAGAAGTATAATTTTTAAAGTTCATTTATTGTACTTTATTTTTTAAGATAAGAAATTAATTTATTGTCAACCTGTATCCTCATGGTGCAATATGACAGTGCATTGATGATAATCAGCATATAACAGCATCCTAGTATTTTGTATTATGAATCTATGTTAGCACTTAAGTACAAGCATCCAGATGATTGTGCATATCATGCTCTAAGTTTAGCATTGACAATTGAATATTTTAAAAATCCTGTGATAAAGAATGACTGTCGATTATTCTTTAGTAATGGTAGACATATAACTTATTATTAGTGTAATTGTCAATGCAGTTTATAATTACTCTAATTACAATTATTGTTTTAACTACTTATTCTTGTGCTCCATTTTAATTTATTTTCTTTTATATTTGTTCATTTTATTTAATGATGTAGTGTGGTTGATGTTTATCATCTGCGCATTTTATCCCTTTAGATTCTATAACATTACAAAGGGTCACTGAATTTTGGGCTTAATGATGATAGAGTTCTTGTGGTCAGTATACAAAATGGCCCCAAAACTAAAAGCTAAATATGATTACACCTGAAGAAAAAAAACTTTATATATTGATGCATAATTATTTTTTTTTTAAAAAAAAATATTACTGTAAAAGGTATAGATGGTAATTTGTTGATTAAATTATAATTAATTTTAAATAATAAAAATAATGATGTGAGGGTACATTTAAATGAAATTCAAATATAAAGTTGAACAAAAAAGCAAAGTATGATTTTTGGAGATTGTATTGTGCTTTTGGCTGGTAGTTCTTTAGCTGTATTTTAACACTGGTGATGAGTGGATGATTTTATTATTGGGTTGAGGATGCAATGCTTCATGTGACTCTATGAAATGTTTTTTGTCAATACTATACCAACTCATTTTCATGTTTTGATATTTCCAGTTTTTTATCATAGAAAGTTAATGCACTCCTGTGTCATGAATTCCAGACTTTAAATCTCAAAGGAAAGAAACAAGGCATGGTTTTGAAGTTTTGTATTTACTAACCTCTAAGACTCAAATTAGCATGAATTTGCAGCAGTTTTATGTTAATATTTCTATTAAGGACTGTAGATAATTTATAGTGTATAAATTGAGATAGATTTTGGTGTTCATGCACTATTACATACTTAGAGTCTGTTGGCTGAATTCATTATCTATCCCAAAATTGCAGGTCACTATTCATTATTTTGTTGTCAGATGCTGATCAGATCCCTAGAAAAGGCTTATAAGCAAGTGCTTTGTTATAAGAACTTTATTTTCTGTATACATGTGCACTTAAAATAAAAATAAATAATAAAAAATAATTTAAAAAAATCAGTAACATATGCATGCATAGAATAAAATTGGAGAATAAATCAATAGAAATATATTAAAGAAGTAATATCAAGTATTGGACAGTCAAGTTCAAAGAAAAATAGATTAATGGTAATAATAGTAATAGTATTAGTAAAAAAAAAATGTTACATGGAATGAGAAGTGATGTGAGAGTTACTTTATGAAATAAATTTATTAAATTTTTTTTCATTATTTTGAAGGTACAAATAATTAAATATTAGTTTACATTTAATGAATAATATATCTTTAGTGTAATCTTCACTACACCAATGCAAAGCAGGGGCTTGTGTCTATCAATTTTTAACAACGTGTGGAGAGATGTAGTCATAAACATATTACAAAAGACATGGTTACAATTAATGAGTATAGTTTTGGCATGAAATGTGAATCTTTGAGATTTGGTCATATGTTTATGATTACATTTTCCATAATATGTTAAAAGTGGATAGAAACCAATCTCTACCTTGCTTGGGAGCAGGGTTATAAAAATTACACTATAGATATAATGTTCATTAAGTGAATAATTTCTAGTTGAATGAATAACTAATAAAATTATTAATATATTTTCATTAAGGAGATTGTGTCAAAGTTGTGAGTGCAGGATGTTTGACATCAATTAAACTGAAGTAATTGGCTATCTATATATAACAATGATAAAAATAATTGTAAGAGATTGTAATCTGGGCTAACAGATGAGTGTTGGATTAGCCTGAAATGTACAACTAGGTGGCTTATATATCTTGTTCACATACCTTTTGTCATATATTTATGATTATATCTATCCACAAGCTGTTCAAAAATTTATAAGAACCAGTCCTTTTTTATGAGAGTAGTGTAGTGAAAATTACTGTATACCTATATTATCATTTAAGAGATTAATTTTTAGTCTAATGAATGATTAATAGAAATTATTAATGTTTAGATTTGTATGTTGTAGAAGTAATTCAATAGAGCTGTCTTTAAAATAAAGAGATATCTACTATAAACATATATCTGACAAAACGAAAATGGAAAAAAATGGAAGAAGAGTTTGATTAGGAAAAAGATCAGCAATCATTTGAAGGAACTCAGAGAATAGAGAAGATTATCTCATTCCAGATGCTGCAGATAATGCAAAAAATAAAAAAAAGCAATCAGAAATGAACAAAAAATTGTCAAATGCTGCTTAAGAAAATGGAAGACATTAAAAATTAACAAAGAGAATAGAAAAACAAAATGAAAAAAAAAGAGAAGAGAATAATAAAAACAAGGTAGATAAAAAGAAAAGGATAATAAAAAAGAGCCAATGATACTAAAATGCTTTTAAATAAAATAGAAGAAAACAATAAGAGGGCATTGAAACACAAGAAAAGAGCTGAAGAAATACTGTAAAATATAATAATGAAAAGCAATCAACAAAATGACGATAATCAAAATAAAGAAATTGAACATGAAGGAACCACAATGTAATCCAAACATTAGAGCAAGAGAAGATAAAGAAAAACAAGAAAACAGAAGGCAATCAAAAGATATTAGAGACAATTGAGCAAAAAAGAAAAGAATCAAAACATGATTATGAAAATAGAGAAAACAAATAACAGAATAATAAAACAAAAGTTGATATATATCATTTGCATGATGTAATCCATGTCAAAGGTAAATGAAGAAGTAATACAAAAAGTGAAAGATCAAGTAAGTCTACAGATATATAGAAAAGATAGAAAAGAAATCTATTCTTAGCCATTTAAAACCAAATAGTGTAAGTGAAATTATTTAATGCTGGTTATCTGTTAAATAGTCAAATATTTAAAAGGTTTAGGTATAATCTAACTCATAAGGTAACTCAGATAATTAGATGTGATGACAAATGTATTGCACATATAAAAGCAGTGCTGAGGCAAGAAATGCAAGAGGAATTGGGAAGAATGGATTTTAGATACTCCAACACTTAAAATATAAAAAAGTTTAGTGAGATAAAAATAATATAAAGAGTATAACTATTTAAAAATAAACTTAATCTACAAGACTAGGCATGTATGTGAAGAAATATTAATAGTAGCTGTAAGAATAAGTAATAGAATAAGCAGTGGGGTTAATTTGAACAGAAATTCATGAACATCTAATCCAGCCAAACTCAGGTGAAAGATTTAGGGCATGATAATCAGTCTCTATTAATTCTAAGATTTATTTGAACATCCATGTAACCTTGATCAACCCCAGTAACAAGATGATCATTAAAATGTAAATTTAAAATAATGAGAAATACAATTTTAATTTTATTGATTCATCATTCTAAGGGAGAGTATTGCAATATTGTAGCCAATGGACAACTATTTTCATGTCAAATATTACAAGCTTATAAAAATAAAATTAGAACAGAAAGGAAGATTAAATTTGATCACATTTTTTATAATAATATGTTTTGATTTATTTAAATATTTTTATTTATTAACTTTTTTTTTAATTTTTTATTAATTATTAATTTATTATTTTATTTTTAAAAAATTTTTTTTTTTTTTTTTAAATTTTTAATTTTAAATAAAAGTTATAATGTAAACAAAGATCGACTTTTACATTATAGAAAATAAATATTTCTTTTTATTACAACTCAATATTTGTACTAAATCTTCAATATTTTTCATAATTTTGTTTTTTATTATTCTCTCGAAAATTATGTTTAATTTCCATAAATATTATTTAATAATAATTTAAACGTATTCAAATAAAATCTCAGTGTTTTTCTTTATTTTCTTTGATCAGGCAGTTTCTTTGTTCTTTCCACCAATCAGAATGTCTTTTTCCTGAGAGCATTAGACCAATCACAAATAATGTTCCTTCTTTGTTTAGGTTTAATCGTTTTTTCTATTTTTACTTCTAAATAAATCAAGATGTCACCATCGTACGACTTTAAACAATTCAATACTATTTCATTTTTTCGATAACAACTGAGTAGAGATTTCGAGTCAGGAGCTCGTTACGCAAATAAATGATAATATGAAAATTCTAAACATTGTTCCTTTAGATAGTAATGTGAATATTTTTAATTTAGTAAGAAAGAGTGAAAGAAATATAAAATAAAACAAAGAAACATTTTTTAATTCTCTCTCTTCAGTAATTTTGTCTATCAGTTTAAAGTTTTAATTATAAATATTAAAAGGTAATAACTGAAATAAAGAGGCAAAATATTATTTTTGAAAGAAAAAAATTAACACTTTGTTAAAAAAAATTGTTTTATTTAAATACTTTTTCTCCTTTAGATCACACTAAACAATGCTGCAATTAAAAATTGTTTTGTTTTAACATGAAAAAAAACTACAGAGGATTTTTTTCTTATGATTAGAATTTTTTAAATTCAAAAAGAAAAAAAAAATAGCTAAATAAGTTGGTGTAAAAATTGACTCAATTGGTCAGGGTTTAATAAAGTCATGGCTGAGATAAGAAGGGATTGGATGGATTCAGGATTGTTAAAAAATATTACTAGGGGCAGTTTAGAGTAATGGACCTCTGTATCTTGTGAGAAACAGTAATTTATGATCAAAATGTTAAAGAAATAAAAAGCAACAGTCTTTATTGATTCAGATGTTGAAGAATACCAGGAACCTATAAAAAATATGAAAAAAGTTTAGTAGTCAAAAATAAGACTCATTTCACTACAAGAAAAATATATTTTGTAAATTGAAATTGATGAAAACCAGATACTAAGTTTTATCTAGAATCTGAACATCATTATACTTCACAACATAGCCTGTTGACTAAATAAAATGTAGAAGGAGATTAGCTTTGAAATAATGTTCCAGAAGACATGTTTTTATTAAGAAGCATGACTGGATCAATATGCATTTTAGCATGACTTGCAAATTAATAAATTCATTCTGTGTATTAGCCTTAACTAAAAATTATTAGGTGGAAAAAATGGATAAATATTTAACTGTGTCCATTACCCTGGAAATATGTGTTAATGAATAAGCTATTATAATGAAAATTTGACTCCATAAAAAAAGTTAATGAGAAGTTCTAAAAGGTCACAAATAGAAAAACCAACAAACATCACATGATCACCATCTGAAAAATAATTAAAAATAACATCTACCAAAGGAGGACTCAAAAGAAGTACATCCCTGGTATAAAGGTATTTTAAAAAAAGTATTGTAATGTGCACTTTATGCTTGCATATATCGATATTTCTTAAATAAGTAATAATTAATGGCAATGGATAATTGTATAAATATGTTTAATGGAAATATGTTTTTTCTTTATTTTCTTTTTATCTCCAAAGTGAAATTGTATAAGACCTTTTTATTTTTATGAGAAAAAGGAAAAAGGATTTAATATAATTTAATTTTTTTATCTTTGAAATGTTGTTTTGTAATATTAATAATTGAAGAGGAAAATAATTCTGTTTAAAGTTAATGTTGGTGAATAATTTAGTAAAAGCCAACAAGTTAATGTTATTTATTATAAGAAATTAATATTTTGTTAATAAAAAATGTATTTGTTTAAATTGTCATATATATATATATGAAAAACAAAATCAAGTTAAAAACTTGTTAACGCCTGTATTTATGTCAACAGATGGTGTTCTACCAAAAACACCATCAAGCGTATTTCGTTTACATAAACGTCAGAGAATGCATTCACTATCTCTAACTTTAATTCCACTTTCAGATCATGATTTCAAGCTATTTGCTATTGTCAGTGAAAGACAGGAATAAGAACTAGATCTAAACACAAACTCTGAGTGTTTATGAAACAGTTTCTATTCAGCTTGCAAGTATGAATTTTTTAGACACGTAAATGTCTTCGAACTCAGCATAGCAAGCCAGATAGCTACATGGGTCTGATATCAGTTCAGCATCACCACATAGTAGAAGCCTCTGCAATATATATCATTGCAAGAAAGACCTCTAAGGTACATTTATGAAAAACAAAATCAAGTTAAAAACTTGTTAACGCTTGTATTTATGTCAACAGATGGCGTTCTACCAAAAACACCGTCAAGCGTATTTCGTTTACATAAACATTAGAGAATGCATTCACTATCTCTAACTTTAATTTCACTTTCAGATCATGATTTCAAGTTATTTGCTATCGTCAGTGAAAGACAGGAATAAGAACTAGATCTAAACACAAACTCTGAGTGTTTATGAAACAGTTTCTATTCAGCTTGCAAGCGTGAATTTTTTAGACACGTTAATGTCTTCGAACTCAGCATAGCAAGCCAGATAGCTACATGGGTCTGATATCAGTTCAGCATCACCACATAGTAGAAGCCTCTGCAATATATATCATTGCAAGAAAGACCTCAAAGGTACATTTATGAAAAACAAAATCAAGTTAAAAACTTGTTAACGCTTGTATTTATGTCAACGGATGGCATTCTACCAAAAACTTGATTTTGTTTTTCATAACCTGAGGTCTTTCTTGCAATGATATATATTGCAGAGGCTTCTACTATGTGGTGATGCTGAACTGATATCAGACCCATGTAGCTATCTGGCTCGCTATGCTGAGTTCGAAGACATTAACGTGTCTAAAAAATTCACGCTTGCAAGCTGAATAGAAACTGTTTCATAAATGCTCAGAGTTTGTATTTAGATCTAGTTCTTATTCCTGTCTTTCACTGACGATAGAAAATAGCTTGAAATCATGATCTGAAAGTGGAATTAAAGTTAGAGATAGTGAATGTATTCTCTGACGTTTATGTAAACGAAATACGCTTGACGGTGTTTTTGGTAGAACTCCATCTGTTGACATATATATATATATATAAGTTTCTTAATGTATCAATTAATTTATTAAATAATTGTTAAAAATATTAGTGTTAATGTCATAATTTTTCTAGATATCAATTCCATGAATAGGCAGTATGTGGGACTAAATTTCATTATAGCATAGTGTTTTAGGAATTCGTAAATTATTCCAGTAAAGTAAAACTATTTAAATTAAAGTAAAATAAGCGTATATGTTTATACTTTGTCTCGTTCACAGTCACAGACTTTAGGGTTTTAGTAGTTTTGAACAAGCTCTAGAGCAATAAATTTATTTTATGTATATTTGGTGGTTTGGACATTCAGATGTTTCTCTGAATGTTGCAAAAATATCACTTTCATAGTCCATTCACTGCACTTTATTTTTTTAGATTAGAAAATAATTTATGTTGGACCTTTATCCTCATTGTACCATATGGTAGAGGATTGATGATGAAGTGTATGTATAATGACCCCAACTGTGTTTATTACAAGTAATGCTTTAGAACTAGATAGTATTCATCCAGATGACTATGTATATCATGCCCTAAATTTGACATTGATTATTGAATCTCTTTTGATTTTACTTCTAAGAATAACTGTTAATTATTTGTGTGTAATACTGATAATATAACTTAGTACAATTGTTAATGCATTTTCATTTTATAATTATTATAACTATATATAGTTTTGTTCAGTGCTTCTTATATATAATTTTTCTTTTTATATTTGATTCTCATTCTTTACTTATATTTCCATGCAATAGAGAGGACAGTAGTTTGCTATCTATTTTTATTATGCTGTTATGCATGCCTTTATAACATATATTCCACCTTTATTTTTAAAAGAAGATAACCTTGAAACAGGTTGAGATCATTGAATGTTATTGATATTGATATTGTCTATGTGTTGACTAATTTTAATGATTATATTGGGGTAATTATATATATATATATATATATATATATATACCCCAATATTTGTCAATAAAATTTTATCTTTTGAATATTATATATATATATATATATATATAATATTCAAAAGATAAAATTTTATTGACAAATAAAAATTGTATCATTTACAAATGGACATGTAGGTATGGCAATGGATATATAGGTGAATCGAGGTGCACATTGGAAAAAAAAACAAAAGAACACTTATTGTTATTTAAAAGGGTTCAAAATACAAAACAAAATTTTAAAAATAGTGATAATTTATCAGCTTCTGTTTTTTATGAACATAATAAATCATGTATATATGGTTTTGATTTTGATTCTAACAACATAAAAATATTGGAAACTGTAAGAAATAATAATAAAAGAAAAATTAAAGAGGCGATGTTAATATATAAACACAAGCAGAATTTAATTAATAGGCAAGTAGCAAATGTTAAGATCACAGAATTATGGGAAAGTTGATATGGAATTATGGGAAGCTTTCATTTTAAAAGTGATAGTTGACAAAGCTACAAGGTAGTTGAAAGCGCTTCTAAGTTATGGTTATACATATAATTTTTATAAACTTTTAATTACTGTATTTTCAAATATTTATATATATATATATAATAAATAAAATATCCATTAATTAAAAACAATATTGTAATTATAATTGAAATAATATTTTTAACCATTTATAAATAATTACAAACAATCTTAAAATCCGCAGAAGTACTTTCGGTTACTTTCTAACCTGCCTCAACTGCCATTAAATTCAAAAACCAAAAGCGGAAGCAAATGTCATCAATTCAAATTCCACGAATCTCGTATTTTAATGTTAGAAGCTTGCCGATTTATTAAATGCGTTTTATTCCTGTTTATAAAAATTACCTCTTTAATTTTTCTTTTACTATGGTTTCTCTCTTCATGAAGAATTTTCACATTTTCAAAATTAAATTTAAATTTATATTTACATGTTTTTTCATGATCAAAGAAAACTGAAGAAGATATTAAATCACCATTATTTTTATTTTTTACGCGCTTATATAATAATTCATGTTCCTTCAATCTTTTCTCAATACTGCACCTAGATTCACCTATATATGATAGCACACAATCACAAAAATTTTGATATATGACATTACTTTTTTTCTTGAAAGGTATGACATCCTTAGAATTATTGACTAATTTATTAATATTGTTTGGAACATAGAATGAAACATTAAACACATTCGTATATAAATCCTTAAAAAAATTTACTTGTGGATTTGAAATAAATGGAATAGTTATCCATTTTTTATTATTAATCTTCATTTCTTTTAAATTATCATAATTTTTTTTTAAATTGACATAAAGCATTGTTTATTTGTTCCATTTTATAACCGACATCAATCAATTCCTTGGCAAATATCTCAATATTTTTTAGTTTATCACTTTGGTAACAACATAATTTTTCATTACGAAACAAAAAAGATTTAAAACTTGCCAACTTATGCATCATTGGTACTTTTGATTTACAATTTATATATCCTCTTTTTTGCAGTGGCTTAATTATTAGTTTATAATACTTTTGATTTACAATTTATATATCCTCTTTTTGCAGTGGCTTAATTATTAGTTTATAATACTATAAACTAATAATTAAGCCACTGCAAAAAAGAGGATATATAAATTGTAAATCAAAAGTACCATTGATGCATAAGATGGCAAGTTTTAAATCTTTTTTGTTTCGTAATGAAAAATTATGTCGTTACCAAAGTGATAAACTAAAAAAAATATTGAGATATTTGCCAAGGAATTGATTGATGTCAGTTATAAAATGGAACAAATAAACAATGCTTTATTTCAATTTAAAAAAAAAATATGATAATTTAAAAGAAATGAAGATTAATAATAAAAAATGGATATCTATTCCATTTATTTCAAATCCACAAGTAAAATTTTTTAAGGATTTATATAAGAATGTGTTTAATGTTTCATTCTACGTTCCAAACAATATTAATAAATTAGTCAATAATTCTAAGGATGTCATACCTTTCAAGCAAAAAAGTAATGACATATATCAAATTTTTTGTGATTGTATGCTATCATACATAGGTGAATCTAGGTGCAGTATTGAGAAAAGATTGAAGGAACATGAATTATTATATAAGCATGTAAAAAGTAAAAATAATGGTGATTTAATGTCTTCTTCAGTTTTTTTTGATCACAAAAAAACATGTAAATATAAATTTAAATTTAATTTTGAAAACGTGAACATTCTTCATGAAGAGAGAAACCATAGTAAAAGAAAAATTAAACAGGCAATTTTTATAAACAAGAATAAAATGCATGTAATAAATTGACAAGCTTCTAACATTAAAATACGAGATTCGTGGAATTTGAATTGATGACGTTTGCTTCCGCTTTTGGTTTTTGAATTTAATGGCAGTTGAGGCAGGTTAGAAAGTAACCGAAAGTACTTCTGTGGATTTTAAGATTGTTTGTAATTATTTATAAACCGTTAAAAATATTATTTCAATTATATATATATATATATAATGAATTCTAAAAATATTATTTCAATTATATATATATATATATAATGAATTCATAGTATTATTTCTGAGAGCTCTCATGTAGTAAAGATATAATAGCTAAATAGCTGATGTTTATGTACAATAACAAGTATTTTCCTCAGAGGTTTTTCTTTCTCAAATCATAAGAATGTGTGAGGTGAAATTTAAAATCATTATTTTTTTTCATTTGTTATTTTTTCCACATTTTCACATTCTATTAGTTGAGAAATTTTAAAAAATATTTTATTCTCCAATAGTATTTTTGAAATTTTATTTATTGTCTTCAATTCACACTTTTCATTTATACTCTTAAGACTTTTAAAAGTCTTTGTAGATTTTCTTAGCAGTTTCTGGTCATATTGTTTAATTTTTGCCACAATATGTATTTTATTAAAATTGATATCATGGTTAGTTAATTTCATGTGTGAATTAGTGGTTACTGAATAGAGATTGAGAATAAGGAGAAAGAAAAACAAATGAAAAAAAACAAAAACAATTTTAAATCTCACCACACACATTTTATGATTTGAGAAAAAATAATCTCTGAGGAAAGTATTTGTTATTTATTGAAAAATCAGATATTTAGCTATTATATTTTTATTACATGGAAGTTTTTTGAAATAATACTATGATTTCACACACACACACACACACACATATATATATATATATATATCATAGAAAAATCACCAAACAAATAAAAACAATCGAAATATTCTAAGATGAAACTTTTATTAAAATATGTTAATATCTAAAAAACAGCAGATGTGATCTAAACTAAAATAAGTAACTTGATTTCTAGCCCTAAAGTTTATCCAGTAAATATTTTTAAGAACAAATTTTATCTTATAAATTGAAGAATTGAGAAATTTTGTAGAAAAATAATAATACATAATTGTCAGATATTTTAAACATAAATTTCAAATGTTTTAAATTTAAGAACAACTTTAAAAGAGTTAAAAAAATTATTATTTCCGCATGGTGACATACCAGTAATAGTATGGATCATATATTACAACACAGCAAATGTACAGTCACTTTTTCTTTTAAAATATATATGTTCTACAATAATATCAGCAAATTAAAAATCATATATATATATGTTCAGTATTGATATAAGATAATAAAGTTTTTGAAAAGACAAAGGAGAAGGGTTAAGAATAAAATAATGTCATACCCAATTGAAGAAGAAATTAAAAAGTAGAGCAATGTTTTTTAAATAAATTTAATATTAAGCATCTTCAGCATATTATTAAAGGAAAATATTAAAAATTTGTATAAAGTTAAATTGTTATTTAAGAAATATATTTAATCACCACCTGTAAACATACTAATATATCGATGCCTAAGAAAGAAACAGAATAAATAAAATAAAATTGCTTTTATTGTATAAACTAAATTTAGCTATTTAATTTGAAACTTAAAATAGCATAATATAATAAGTACAACATGTTATATTTAAATAAAATATAGTTATTTATTTAAGAGATAATGTGATATTTAATCTTTCAAGTAGCAGTTAAGCTTAATAATTTCACTCTCTTGACCCAATTGAGGTTTTTCATTTATTTAAAAACTTATTCAGATTTTTTTTTTTGATTTTGAAACAATCCTTTCATGATTGTGTTAAATCTCACAAAGCAGATATTATAATTTTAATTCATAACATCATTCACAATATAAAATGATTAAGAATTTTAAGACTAATTCTTTATTACAAAAATAAAACAACATAAACTTAAATTTAATTAAAATTTAATAAAGAAAATGGATAAAATTTAATAAAGAAAATGGAGCCATAAACTCTGCTATATTTTATTTGAAGTTCTCCCCACATTTAATGTATAAATTATATAAAATCTCATCTTTTCTTGATAAATATCCATTAGAATAGAATATATATTGTTTACTGATCTGCAGGCATATGGTACTTTTCAATATTGTTTTATATGTATGTGTAGACAAAATATTTTAAAATAATAAGTATTATTTAAAAATTGAGGGAGACACATATATATTATAACAAGTGTGTGTTTAATCATGTATTTACTTAACCAACAAGAATTAGAAAAATCTAACTACCATATTTTTATTTTAAATATAAAGTGACTTTTTTTTTTTTAAACTAACTTTTTTTCTTCTTAATATATATATAATAGACTAGTTTAATAAGAAATTAAGATAACTTTTTTTCTATTTTTTTAAGATAAGTATTTTATTCAATGTTTTAAAATTTTGAATAACTTCAAACATTGCTACTAGAAAATAATTTATTATGCAAAATACTGAGCAGAAAATTTTGGTAGGATAAAAAAAAGAGTAAAATATGAGTTTTCAGCATAAACTAAACAAATTTTATTAATATATATATATATTCATATTATGCAGCACACACAAACAAAAATGGCTGCATAAATATAAAATTTTCAAATTTTAATGTTTTTTTATTTATATATATATATTTTTGTTTATATATATTTGGATAGTGTATACTTGATCACATAGTTAAATACAGTGTAATTCAGGGCTTTATTCTATAAATATTTTACATAAAATACTTAAGGTTTTCTACAACTCATTATGTTTTCTTTTTTAAATGTGGAAAATGATATAACAAGTAATTGGTTGAATTAGGATCAATTTTCTGCATTTTATTAGGCAACAATTGATAATGATCAATATAGATAAATTACTGTAAACAACGTGCCTTATTTTTATGTATGTGTATAATTAAAATACACATACACACAAAATAATAAGAGTAAATATTGTAAATAGAGATTTAATATTTAAACGTATGTATGTGTATAATTTATCGCATAGACATACGTAAGTTATATATATATATATATATATATATATATATATATATATATATATATATATATATATATACGTGAAGATAAAAATACTTCATTAATTTAAAATAATATTATAGTTTAATAGCTGTGTTATTTTTTAAAACAACATGTAAACAAATCCTTTTAGATAGGAAGATTAATTAATGAAGGAACTTTGCAGATAAACAAGATGATTAATTAAAAAAAATCTCACTGCAAAGAATAATCAATCAAAGTAAAACTTAAACCAAAAGGTAAACTGGGAGACATTGATCTGACCAGGATGGACAAGATTGACCAATCAAATTCAGAAAATCAGCACTGGAAAAGTGAGTGAATGTGTAAAGCATTTGGACACTTAAAACTGGGAGCTCTACTGATGCAGTTGAACTGGGAAAGGCACTGAACATCGCTTATTTAGCACGGTAGCCCAAGAGTGGGCAGCTGGCCTCCGAACATCCAAGAGTCAGCATAGGGACTATAAAGTAGGTCGTATAGATCTTCATTATTATTTTTGTATGCCTTCGGGTTTGTTAGTATAAATAAATTATGATTGTTTAAATGTATTACTGTAAATATGCATATATTAGTGTATTATAATTAAATCTGTTTTCTTATTCCACTGGCATTAGTCTTTGTCATAAAATTATTGTATGCATATATAGTCAGTGCAAGGGTTAGCTTACTGCATAGATTGTTCACCAGTGATTATTTTAACTGGCGGATATAACACTTATTATAACTTATTCCAAAATTCAATGGAACTAGATCTGATAAAAAGACTCTACTTTCATTATCTGATTGGATTTTAGTTTGATTTAATTTATGCAATGATACAATAATCTAAAGAAAGTACTGATAAATATCATTAGAAAAAAAATAAATGTGATCAGTTCTTTATATTTTTATATTTAATATTAAAGATATATTAAAAAAAAACATGTATCATTATAAAATGGTAATGCTAACTAAACAAGAAATAAAACACCATATTTTTAGAAAGTTTCTGGAATCAGAACTTTTGGTATCATTTATGAATACATTGATTATTTGAATATATATATATAACTTTTAAAAAACTAAAATCCAGATTTGTATTTTAATTTACTTAAAATCATTCAGAATACATTGATGTATCAATAAATGATCTTAAATTTAACTCACTTGATTGAAGACGATTGCCTTTATTATAAATAATATCATTGCCTTAGTTTTAGATTATAAGAAATATTATTAAGTATTAAGATAATTGAAGAAGTTAATTAACTTTATATTGTCACTGAAATTTACTTATATACAAAAATTCTTCATTGAAAAAATATACCAATGTAAATAAAACTCTTCTCTTTAATTTTCTATATTACTATCAATTAATTTGTGCTTATCATGTTAATAATAAATTATACAATGTTTATTAATCCATTATAAATATAAGCTCTCTTTTGAAAGTGGGCAACTTTACATTTTATAATTATCTTGTTTTTAATTAATTTTTAGTTTTGTTTATTTATTGACGGTTTTTTTTTCCAAAAAAGATTTCAATTTTTTATAATATTTTTTATACTTTCACTTTATATAAACATACTGTTGAGTTCCTATTTATTTAGGATGAAAAACATTTCTTTGACTTTTAGCTTTATATAAACTGATTCTTGTTGAATTTAAATATTTTTAAAAATAAATATTTTAATGTTTTTGTTTCACAAGCAAACATTTTAATTTTCTTCAATGACTTAAAAGTATTCTTTAGAAACATTTAAAACTGGATTCCCATATTAATCTCATTTCAATGATTCTTTAAATTATAAAATCTAGAAAGAAATCAATTTTTTTATATATAAATAATAGAAGAATGGATAAAATGAGATGAAGACATTAGAAAAATGCAATAATTTCACTTTTTTCTAAACCTAGTTTACATTTTCTAAATTAATTTTATGAAAGGAATAAAACAAAATAAATAAAAACTGAGTTTAGTGATAATATCAACAATTGTGATTTACAATAAGGTATAAGAAGTGGCATAATCTTAATTAAAGAATAACTTGTATTGCAATCATTTATATACTTAAAGAGCCATGCAAGTTGGAATAATTTCATGGATATTATGGTGTACACAGCCATATCTAATTCCCACATTTTCATTATTTTAAACCATATGATGATAATATTGATATACAGAGCATGAGATAAAATAAGAAACTCCAGAAACCTAAAATAATAAACAATTTAGCTTATTAATAATTTTTAACAAAAAAGTATTATAATATTACTAGTAAATAAACAAAAATATACATATCAACAAACAGTAGTAAAAATATATAGTGGAGGTATGATATATTCTATAGTTTGGTTCAGTCATCATTCATATATATCATGCATTCATAATAATTTACATTTTGTTGATAAACCTTGATTAAAAGAAAATCTGTATTGGTTATTGAATTCCAACTAAAACAATATTTTTCAACATACATATAATATTATAATTCAATGTCTGTATTTCTTTAAAGCAATACATGTAATTATGTAATTGAATATTTATAAATACAGCAATCAGGTATATTTTAAAAATTTTATCCACTTAGAAGTTCTTTTGGCTAACCTTTCCACAATTCCATGATCTTAACATTTGCTTCCCGTCTGTTAATTAAGTAATGTTTGTATTTTTATATTAGCATAGCTTCTTTTATTTTTCTTTTGTTATTATTTTTTTCAATTTGCAATATTTTAACATCGTTGTAATTGAAGTTAAAACCATAAATACATGAATTATTATAATCATGAAAAATGGATCCTGAAACATTATTATCTACTTTGCAATTTTGATTTGATTTCTGAAGACTTTTTAACAACGGCAAATGATCTTATGTTGATAATGTTTTTACATGTAGCAGACCAAATACAATTAAAGAATTGGTCAAAGAATTAAATACTTTTAATGGCTTAAAATTGATAAAAACATATGAAAATGTAATATGCATTCTGTTTTTTGATCTTAAAATAACTATAAATCAATTTATTCTGGATTATTGCATGGCTATTAAACCAATAGTAAAAAGAGGTTATATTCCATATAAATCAAGAGTGCCAATGTCACATAAAGTGGCAGGTTTGAAGTCTTGCTTATTTAGCAATAATAGTATTTGCAAATCTTCATCGTATAAAGGCAAAAATATTGAAATATATTCAAATAAATTGTTAAATGTTGGTTACAATTATAATCATATATATATATATATAATGTTATTAGATTTTTAATATGAAATATAACAATTATAATCATATATATATATATATAATGTTATTAGAGATTTTAATATGAAATATAACAATAAAAATTTTGATAATAATATTGATCCTCTTGCTAATAAAAAATATGGATGTCAATACCATATGTTTTGAATGATCAAGAAAATTGCATAAGAAAGATTAATAGAGGTATATGTGATATTGAATTTTCCACACCTCCTACATTAAGCAAATTAATAAATATTTCTAAAGATAAAACCTCATTTATAAATAAAAATTGTATCATTTATAAAAAGATATGTAGTGTGGGAGTGGATATATAGGTGAATCGAGATGTACATTGGAAAAAAGAACTAAAGAGCATTTGCTGGTGTTAAAAAGAGTTCAGAAATTGAATCAGAATTACAATGTAAATAATAATGTATCAACATCCATTTTTCACAACCATAATAATTCATGTATTTATGGTTTTAACTTCAATTACAACAATGATAAAATATTGCAAATTGAAAAAATAACAAAGAAAAATAAAAGAAACTATGCTAATGTACAAATACAAACATGAGTTAATTAACAGGTAGCAGAAAACATTAAGATCACAGAATTGTTGGAAGGTAAGCTTTTCAAAGTGTTAGTTGACAAAGACTACTAGGATAGTCAAAAGCACTTCTAAGTGGATAAAATTTTTAAAATATATCTGATTACTGTATTTATAAATATTCAATTATATATATATATATATATATATATATATATATATATATATATATATATATATATATATATATATATATATATATATATATATATATATATATATATATATATATATATATAATATATCATATCTTTCCAAATTAGCAAGTATTTTTGTTTTGTCAACATCAGGTTTGTGACCAATTTCTAAAAAAATGGGAAGTAAAAATGATGTGCTAACTTTTTGATTAAAAGCATTTCTATGTTCCCTAATTCTAAATTAAGAAACATAGAAATGGTTTTAATCAAATTAATTAATGATTTATTTACACACCAATATGTAAGAGATGTACATTTTATTTAAGTTTAAACTCACATTTTGTGGTATATTAATTGTTATTTCAGTATTTCAAAATATTTGTTTTTATTTATTTATTGATTTTAAAATTAACTTCAGATATATCTTTATATTAGGAGCTCAAGATATTACATCACAATAAATATTCATTTTATTTTGATCTCTTTAATTGATATTAATAAATAAGTAGATTTATTTTTATCTATAGACATTTTTTGATTAATTATAATTTATATGAAGTCTACAAGAAGGTATATTTTAACCTTTTCTATAGTTTGGGAATAAGAACATCTTGCAACATATTTGTGATACATAGACATATCTATTTAATTTTTGTTATTATATAATTGGAGATTAATAAACAATCATATATGTAAACAGCAAATTAATATCAATCTATAATTTATTGTATATTTAATGAGAACACATATGTATATATTGTTTCTTTATGATCTATTTATTATACATATATTTTATTTAATCATATAATTGATATTTATTTATTAATAAATTTGAATTTAAGTTAAATCAAATAAACTTGTTTGATTATTATCTGGCTGTGCAAACTAATATATTGCTTGATACCAATTGAGTGAAAACACAAAAACTGTTTATATCATATAAAATTTATTTGAAATAACTGTCTTCTGTAATTCAGAAATCAAATTCCAGTTTTAATATGTATGTTTGGCCATTTTATTTTTGTTTTAGGATTTAATTCTATGGTTATTATCCGAATAGATATAAACATTATATGATAATCATAGTTAAATATTTTCATGTTTATTTAAATTATTATTGTTTAGATAATTACTGAATTAAGTTCATGGTTGTTTATTAAGGTCTTAATCTAATTCAGCTACAGAGGTGATAGCAGTTCATTTTGTTCTATTATAATTCAAAATCATTTGCTTTAATTATATTTAAATTTACTTGAGATGGATCATAAATCCAATGAACTATTAAATTTTCATATTCATAATTGATTATACTAAATGCTAATGATTTTTTTACATGTTTGGATTATTATAATATATAATTTTAATATTTCAATTACAGGAAATTTAAAAGAAATTAATATAATTAGTTAATTGTACTTAAGTTTATAAATAGCCAATATAAATATGTTTCTTTTATCCTGGTATGATTGGATATTATAGATTATATAATAGATTAATTGATGTTATATCATTATTAAGTATTTTATTTTATTATAGCTAAATTAATTAACAAAAGAAAAGTTTGTATAAGAATAGAGCATGAATGAGTTAGAATAATAATATTATTTATCATTTTTTGTCTTTTATCTTGTTTTAAATAATGTGATTAGTAAGAGTAAATTAATATAAGAAAATAGCCTGGCTAAGTTAGTATAATGTATGTTATTTATTACTTTATTAAACTAAAAATTAAAGTGATTGTTGGGTCATATATCTATTTACATATTGTGAACATTGTATACTTATCAGAGATACTACAACTGTTATCTTAACCATTCATGAACTACTTTATTTAGATATGAATATCTTTAAATTTGAGTATAAGTTAAGCAATGTTTGATTAACTGGGTGTATTAGAACTTACTTGTTTGATGATTTATTATTGGTTTCATTCGATTATAAGTGAAATTTATCTTAAATAAATGTCACTGTTTTGAGGGAGTGATATTTAATATAATTGCTTTATTTTAATCTAAGTAAGAATTGTATTTAGGATATCTGAAGAGATTATCTTGTTTGTTTTCTATTTATTTTAAATACTGTTTCAATTCATGACGTTAAAATAAAAATTATCATCACTGCTTTGTTTTGTTATGTGATTAGACAAAAGGTTATATTAAGTACTGAATAATTATTTATTGATTGGTATTTGTTAGCTTAATATATTCTATTATTAACAATATTATTATTTACAGATATTACAAAATTAGTATTATTTATATTTGATTTACATGTAATTCAGTTGTAAATGATGTCCAAATTCAGGGATAATTTTCATTCTGTTTTATAGCATGACCAATGTACTGAGCTATATTTTGTTCAGGTTATATTAGAGTTATTATTTCCCAATGCATATTTTCGATTTGTTACAAATGCTGTCCGAATAGTTTGGGCTGTAACAGAGGTCAGCATACGCACATATTTATTCTATTATAAATAATGATGTAATTGTCAGGGCATAAGTAAACAGAAACACATTATTATGGTTTAATCATCACAAATAACTTTTAAATCTGTGGTGCAATAAAGAAGAGTATACTCTTATTTTTATTCTATTACAAATGTCACTCTAATTTATAGTATTTTATGTCAGTTATAAAATGTTGCCTAAAATCTGTAGAACAACTTATATATATATATATATATATATATATATATATATGTATATATATATATATATATATATATATATATATATATATATATATTAAATACATGAATATTATCTTGCTAAATTTATGGTAATTATAAGGACTTGAACTCAAACTTTCAATCACTTTACAAATATCCAATCTTTCATATACAATCCATACTCATAAACACATACATGTGTAAAGCATCAATGATTTTCAATATACATATTTATTGCTGAACCAGCACTTGTCAGTTGGTCCAAATCACCTTCTCTCACACTTATATAATCACTGCTCAGTTGATATAAAAATAGCAAATCTTCAAGTTTTAATGGAAAAGATTCAGTATTCTCCACACTCCAACTCTTTATCCATCCATATCAGTGAAAATCCAAGGACGAAATGCTTGAAGCCCTCATTGATGCCAATATCATTGTCACACCCATGTTCACTTCAAGTCAATTTTACCCCCCCCCCCACAGAACCTTAATATGTCTGTTTAATTATACAGAAGAGAGATGGGCAGAACACTGGTCAAATATAAAATATTTAAATACATGTATATTGTCTGTAAAAAAATTAATATAATTATAAAGACAAACTCGGATTTTTAAACACCCCACAGCTATCTAATCCATCTTGTTCAGCTGATACACATGACCACATACAAATGAAAACGATCAAAGATCTCAAATATATGTATTTCATGCTGAGCTAGCTATCATAAATTTAAATTAGTACAGATCACCATATTTCACACATATATACAATCACTGCTCTGTTTATATTAAGAGAGCAAATCATCGAACTTTAGTGAACAAGATTCAATCTTCTCCACTCATCAACTGTTCAGCTATATATATATATATATATATATATATATATATATATATATATATATATATATATATATATATATATATATATATATATATATATATATATTTCATTGAAAATATGAGGATGAATCAAAGCCTCTGTTGATGTCAATATCACCATCACACTCATGTTGACATGAAGTCACTCCAACCCCTCCACAAAAGAGCTTAATATGTCCATTTAATTATACAAATGAGAGATGGATAGAACACAGGCTGAATATGTAATATTTAAAGAACTTGAACTAAACGTTTCAAACCCCTCACAGCTATCCTAACTATCCTATACAATTGAGACACATGATCACATACATGTGAAAATGATGAATGATTTCCAATTTATGTAATTTATGCTGAACCAGCATTCATCAAATTGTCCAGTTCACCATCTCTCACACATGTATACAATCACTACTTAGTTTATATTAAGATAACAAATCTTCAAAAATATAATAGACAAGCTTCAACCTGTCCCATTCTCCAACCCTTAAGTCATCCATATCATTGAAAATCCAAGAATAAAATGCTCATAGACCCTGTTGATGTTAATATCACCATCACACTTCTCGCACATGAGAACTTAATATGTTTATTTAATTATACAGAAGAGGGATGTATAGAATGCAGCCCGAATATGTAATATTTAAATAAATGTATATTATCTATTTTAAACTTAATGTAATTCTAAGAATATTATTTCAGATTTCTATCCAATCCATCTTATAAAACTGATACATATGGACACATACATGTGAAATAGATGAATGATTTCTATTATATGTGTTTTGGGTTGAACCAGCACTCATTTGTTTAGATCATCATCCTCACACATATATGCAGTCATTGCTCAGTTTATATTAATAAGCAAGTCTTCAACTTTAATGAAGACCAGTTTCAATCTTCTCTACCCTCTAACTCTTTAACCATACATATTGAAAATTCAAGGATGAAAAACTCAAAGACCTTGTTGAAGCCAATATTATCGTCATACCCATTTTATCCTTGAATGGATTGTTGAAGAAATGGAATGTGAAAAAGAATGGAACTTGTCCATTCAAGTTTGATGATTTACTACCTTAATATAAGGTGAGCAGTGATTGTATATATGTGTGAAAGATGGTGATCTGTAATAACTTATGAGTGCTGATTGAACACAAAATATGTCTATTTGAGGTCATTGATTTTTGTCACCTGTATGTGGTCATGTATTGAATATATATATATATATATATATATATATATATATATATATATATATATATATATATCTATAACATTATACAATTACAAATACCCAGTAACACCCTCTTTTTAATAGCCTATATTTCAATAATAGTGAACTTCAGTTTATAAACTTGTTAGTTTATTAGCAAAATTTAAGATCGTTTGCTTATTTAAAATTTCATGCTCTGTGTTTGAGTTAGTTTGTATATCAATATTTAACATCCTTTAGCATACAACTTCAAAGTAGTATCATTTTGAAGTTTGTTATTAGTGAGATATAGACTATTAAACAGAGGGCGTTACTGGATATTTGTAATTGTAAATTATGTAAGGAAGGAATTGAAAATATTAGGCATTTGTTAATTGAATGTAAATGTTTGAAAACAGAAAGGGTACATGTAATGAAGTTGTGGAAAAATAAATATGAAAAGAGTGATTATACAGAAAGTGAATTATTGGTTTTTATGCTGGGTTTGGGAAAAGATAAGGGGGATTTAGATATAAAGGTTATAGAGTTGACAAAAATTATGTTGTGGAAATGGGATAGAGCAGATTATGGGTAAATTTAGAGTGGGGAATGTAAAAGAAAGTGGCTAACAGGTTTATCTGGGCATAATTGCTGAGATATTCTTGACTTCGTTTAAGGAGAAGCCATAATACATCACATCATCACATAGTATAATGGTTTATATATTTGTATAATTATTTCAGTTAATGTTAACAGTAACTTTATTTTTATATATATATATGACTTGTAAAACAATTTTTTGTTAACAAAAAAGAGACTCTTAGATTCCTCTTTGAGAAGTAAAAAAATTAAGAGAACACATTTCTAATGTTCATTCTATATTTTATTGCATTGCAGTTTTTTTACTATATCTTGTATGAGTCAGAGAGTATTCATTTATTATTTAACACTCGCAAAAAGCGTTTGCACAATTTGGTTTGAAAAAGCCGATATGAATGTGATTACAATTGTATACAGACACTATAAAAAATAAATGCTGATTTATATATATGATTAATTTCAGTTGGAATGACGTTCAGTAAATTCTAGTAAATTTCATCGGCGTCATTCATTCATAAGTTATATATAGTAATTCAAAGTGACTGTTCTGTAGTCACACCTTCTGTGCCAGTACTTCAGATTTGCTCATATATAAATATTTGAGTCGTAGTAATAAGAGGATTCCTTTTATTGCTGCATAAATTCTATATCTTGTATGGGTCAGAGGGTATTCATTTATTATTTAACACTCGCAAAAAGCGTTTGCACAATTTGGTTTGAAAAAGCCGATATGAATGTGATTACAATTGTATACAGATGCTAAAAAAAATAAATAATAAATGCTGATTTATATATATCATTCCTTGTATAGTAAATAAACATAAATTGCTTGTTTATCAACATGAATTAGGGTTATAAAAGTTTTGGCTTCATGTCTCTGAGTTTAAGATCAAAAATCACTGTGTCTATTGTTCCAAGTTTCCAAAATTAGTAATAAACTTATTTTATTAGAAATAAATAAGCACATACTTTTCACACGTGCTTTTCTATTAGCTCATATATATATATACGCATATATATATATTTGTTAAAATATAAATATCATTTTATAATACATAATTTTAAAAAATATAGATTAACACTTAATTTTAAAATGGAGTTTTAAGAAGTTAAAATAAATTAGATCAAGATCTTACATTTTTGATAAAAGTTTGTCTTTTGTTTAGTTTTTTTTAAAAAAAAATCTTAAGATAGAAGGGAAAAGAAAGCAATTAATTCTATTGTTGGGCCTTTTTCAGTGAAGGTATTTTTATGCTATCTACTATGCTGATCAATTGGAATGTTTCTTTGGGATTTGAAAATATGAAATAAAAGAAGAGAATATTAAAGGTGTGAACTGAAACTTTAAAAAAAAAATTATAAATTACGGACTTTCCTTTTCTTCTAATTAATTGAATTTCTGCCGAGGTCAATATCTAATCTATAAGTTTCAATTCGGCTCAGACTTTTCAATATATAAAAAAATCTGCAAAGCGCAAGGAGAAAATGTTGAGTGGCTAGATCTAACAGAAATTTCCCTGCTGGGAACCTCTTTCTATTACCACCTGGATCTGCTTTGTAAATGCCAGACATAGGGAGCTAGCTGAGGAGAACAGACTGGAAGAAGACACAGACAAACCATGAAGAATATAGAATGAAATATTTCACCCACACAGGATCTACACTGATCGATCAGGGTAAATAGACTTTTTTTGTTATAATCTCAAGAGACATTTGCATAACAGATTTTAAAAAAGTAAGAAAAGCCTTCACTTCAAATATCTCAAAGTTTCAGCAATAGAAAGGGAGGGATATGTAATCTTTAAGTAGATGTATTTACTCATTCATATTAATCCCCATTATATTGTTTTTTTTATTATTTAATTTTTTGGGATGTTCTATTATTTAAACTTACCTTTAGTTTCTATGATTGTTATTCTTATAATGTATAGATAGGAATAAGAAATTGTATACCCGATCTAAGGACAAGTAAAAATTTAAGATAAAAAGATTTAACATTAGAAAGAGGAGGTTTGAGTGCATTTGTTTTTAACAAACACTCTCTTATAGTAAGTTGCCTTTGAGTTCACTCATAGTTATATACCATGGAATTTGATGAAATATTGTATAATTGGTAAAGTGACGGCACATGTTCCTTCGAGAATGATAGATGTTAATTCTTGATTAGAAAAGAAAAAGGATCGGGAGGGTTTGGTTCGACAAATGTGAGGGAAGGGAATAGTCAACAAATAGAATAAAGGTGTAATAAATTTTTCAACAATATTTAAGCGTCGATCTGTTATTTTTTTTATTATTTATTATAATTAATTCTTATGTTTTATTTTGTAGTCTTTTGGTTTGTTAAAGAAAATTATTTTAAGATTTGCAATTGGTGATTGCCGTTCGTAAATAAATTAACCGTTATTATAGAAAATTTATAATATGGTCTAGGCAGAAATGCTTAGTGGCGCCCTCCAACGGCCACCGTACATTGCAATCTTGTAAAATTTAAGAGCGTAACAAAATATTTTTTACAGACGGTAGGAGCGGGTAAATATATATATATAATTATGGTGGACATAATAAAATTAATTCCAGAATGCTGTAAAATCATTAACCAATACAATGGTCATCAATTAATTATGGAGGGTGCTAAGAATAATTTGATTGTTTACCCAGACTTACATTTGATAATAAGTATTTACTTAGATATTTACAACTATAAATTATCTTTTAAATAATGATAGATTGCATGCACTGGAAGATAAATTGTAATATTAAATGGGATATTAGTTGAAAAAACAATTGATTTAAAAAGTATACATATATTTCTTTATAAAGGCATTAATATTAAAACAAATAGTTTTCAAAAATATAGTGGCATTGTGTTTATTGATGTTATAGTGGACGGTGTGCCAAGATTAGTTTATAAAATTAATTTAAGATTCAAAATCCAGAGTATTCTGGTTTATGCACATTCAATTTCTTATTGTTATGAAAAAATAATGGATTTTTATAATGACATCCAAAATTTATCTGATAAAACAAAACAACATTTTAAAATTATCAAGAGAGACATTAATGCTTGAAAAGCATTGTGAGTAAATTTCCTTACAGTGATAGAAGGATTCACACTTGCATATTTTATAAAAAATATATATATATTCTTTATTATTTCTTTGAGAAAAATGCAAATAAAGTAGATGTGGAAGCACTCAAATTAAGGTACTGCTGAATTAAATTATATTACAATTAACAAAAAGTAGGGATTTCAAAACTTATAGGAAATGATCATCAATTATTGAGATATAAAATATGTGCAGTACAAAATTAGATAGATAACAATTATTAAAAAAACTAATGTTAAGATTGTGACATTACAGAGAGCTACTGAGTAACTATAAAGTAAAGTATAGGGCTAAACACAGGTCTAAATCAGTATAAGATCTCTAATGCGTTAAATAAACATATAACCTCAGATATGTTTTCTCATAGACTAAGTGAACAATAACTAAATTAGTTTTGTCATGGAGTAAGCACACAATAATTAATACATTATTTTACAAGATGTGGATAGATTAATTGTTGGTTGATAATTCATAGTATTCTACAAACAATCATAATGAATAGTAATAGCAATGTCAGTTCTTAAATATTAGAGAATTCAGTATTTTTTAAAAACTTTGCAATCATAATCCAAAAATATGAAAATAATGACACTTATTTTCATCACATCTTATCATCACTTTCTTCTTTTATAAAGAAGCACATATTTATGTAAACGTGCATTTAAACATAATATTGGCTACCAAAAGTTAACTCTTATTTTTGATTCTTACATCATCGATTAAACAAAATTAAGTTTTTATAAAATTTAAAATAATTATCTAACAACACAAAGCTAAGATGATGCAATAGGTAAAAATGGTATTTTGTTGCACTAAACATACCACTAAGTACTTTAATAACAGGAGCATCAATAAAGTAATCTTCTATAAATCTGATTGCTTATATAATTAGTTGCCTGAATTGTATCAATGTGAGTTTCAAAATAATATGCACTATTATTTACACTTTAAATACTTTTATAATTTAACTGGGCTTTCTGATATATGGAGGCAACAAATGGTCATATACCCAGAAACATAATCACGAATAGAATCAATATTTATTACAAAGATTGAACATATTTTCTTTTAGCTTACAATTCAACAATACTTACTACAACTATTTACAAAATAAAAATAAATTAAAGAAACCTTTACATCAAATAATACATAAGTTAGATAAAACACTATAATACACTATATCTGTGATATATTTAAATGATGCAAATAAATAAATAATGAAAATTCTTTTTCATCTTGGATTTAATAATTGGTGACACATACCAAGTGTAATGAATGCATTTGAATGGTCTAATAATGTAGCTATGGCTAGTAATATAAGATATGTCTTCATTGATATTAGAGTACAATTTTTTAATATATATATATATATATTAAAAAGTACATTTTATCAGTATTGGGTAACTAAAACTTAAGCATTAGAGAAATACAAACTTAATACTTTACTTAACACATGATCATTTGAAAATATATAATAAGAATTGGACAAATATAATTACAAAAATGGCTTTTATAATACACAACATGGATTACCTAAATATTTCACAGCAACAATGGTAAGAAAACAAGCTTACACTAAAGTGGGCAGAGCAATATTGGCTCGACGCTACACATATGCAGGTGTCCCATTGGTATTTACCGCTAATATAAGGAAAAGGCTTAACAAATAATAGCTAAACAAAGTGAGGAATCATCAACATAATCATCACAATAAATACATGATACATGGCAGAGATACAAATAATGACAAGAAGGTGTAGGAAATAATTAAATAGCTAATCTTAAAACACATCTGATCATATTTATAATGCATATAGTAAAATATAATCAAAAGACCAATTACAAATGTATACATAAAAGATAAATAAATAGTTATTTTTAATGTTATGATAACAATAATAGAAATTATACTCCAATCAAAAACAAAATATATAATATATATCTAAGCAGCGACTCTATTCTCATGAACGTTTATAAATCATACATAACCCTCCTCCCTCAGGTGATCTCTCTCAAAATAAAATAAGCACACATAAAATCATATATATATATATATGTACCAAATGAGATTAACAAAATATTAAACGCACATAACATTTTAAATATAATAATAAAATCTTTAAGACCACAAAAATGTTATATGGTTTTCTTTTCAAGAGCAAAAATGATTTCCCCCCAGTTGCGAGTTTGATTACCTTGATGACCATTTATCTTGCTTCAGTATATATATATATATTCTAACCAACTATTTTTAGTAATTTATT